>JAYMFT010066203.1:0-14735 GCA_038088735.1 Panulirus argus
CTGCGTCTTGTGTGTATAATATATATATATATATATATATATATATATATATATATATATATAATACACAAAAGACGCAGGATTACACCAAACTAGAGAGGAAATCTTCGCTTGATTTCCCTATAACGTATTACTAGACATTTCTTGAGTCACCATCATCACCAGAATTGCTTCCTCCTAGACGAGGTGGGTGACGTGTGCACGTCTCCCCTACATGAGGAGGAGGACGTGTACACGTCGTCGTGCGGCACTAAGAAACCCCAGATTGTAAGATGGTCGTGTGGTAACAGGAGGCCCCAGGTCGTACGTAACAGGCAGCCCTCAGGTCGTAAGGTGGACTTGTGGGAGCAGGACGCCCCAGGTCGTATGTTGCGTGCGACAGCAGAAGGCACCATCAGGTCGTACAGTGGTTGAGTGGCAGCAGATGGCAACCCCGGGTCGTTCGGTGGTCGTGTGACAGCACGATTCCTCAGACCTTACGGTGGTCGTGTGGCAACAGAAGGCACCACAAGGCTGTGCAGTGGTCGTGTTTAGGTCGTACCTGTGGTCGTGCTACGGCTAGAGTCCTCAGGTCGTACGGTGATCGTGCGGCAGCAAGAGGCACCCCAGGTCGTGTTCCATAGTTAACCCTGGGAGTTTCACACACGTTTAGCAGATCCTTCGGTAAAGTCGGGCCTGAGAGTCTTCCGGGAGACGCCGTTTCCCCGTGAGGCGCTGGACCCGCTTGGCTGGACTTCCCTTGTAAACGACTTAACGTTTCCTTGTTGTGTTTACGGAAGACCGCGGCTCACGAAACGCCACCAGCAGGTGCGGCAACACGGGCCAGGGAAATATCTAAACCATGTAAGGTATACTGACCAACGTTTTAAATACAGTCTAACATCTTCTTTCAATTTATTTCTTTATTTCTTTGTAGTAAATTTCCTTAAAGTTGAGGAGTTTTACAGGTAAATTTTTCAGACATTTCCATAACCTTCAGTCAATTTTTGATAGTGGACTTAGTGTCAGGGATGTCTCACACGAGGGCTGGAAGGATGTCCTGAAATGCTGAAAGGAAGAACCGGGGTGCTGGAAGGTAATACTGGGGTACTGGAAGGAAGTGCTGAAGCGCTGGGAGGAATTACTAGGGTTCTGGAAGGAAGTATTGAGGTGCTGGAAGAAAGTACCGGGTTGCTGGAAGGAAGTACTGAGATGCTTGAAGGAAGTACCGGGGTGCTGGAGGGAAGTACTGAGGTACCGGAAGGAAGTGCTGGAGTGCTAGAGGAAAGTACCGGGGTTCGAAGGAAGTATTGAGATGCTTGAAGAAAGTACTGGGGTGCTGGAGTAGTGCTGGGGTTGCTGGAAGGAAGTACTGAGTTACTGGGAGGAATTGCTGGGGTGCTAGAAGGAAGTACTGGGGTGCTGAAAGGCAGTGCTCAGGTACTGGAGGGGTGAAAAAACCGCATTGGTCAGGCTTGGGACGGAACCATTTTGGCTGATATACATTCTTTACTTAAGACTCCCTCGAATGTCGCGTTACACTTATATTCCATTACAGTTACAAATACACCTAACCTTACTTACACATTATTAACTTATAAACTTACTTGTAGAATCATAAGTATCCGTCACTCGTCGTGGCATTCACTACAATGGACTAGGCATAAGTCGGATCCGAACATCAGTAAACAGCACGCAGCGTTACGCCAACACTACTAGACCACACCCAGCGAGGACGCTATGAGAGGCCACATCATTATATGAGCGTGAGGACCTTGTGAGAACGACTCCTCAACACTCCAACTCAAGTTCTGCAAGAGCGGCTGTGTGAGAGAGTGCATTAATGCGGGAAGAATTCTCACAGGGAGCTGACGGCCACTTGCACTACACTCCAGCCTGGCAGTAACAACAGCATGGAAACTCCAGGCAAAGCACCCACTTCAGAAGTATAAAAACAGCAGAATTATGGGCAACAGTAGCAGGATTCACCTGTTTGTTGGAGGGTTGACAGAGACTCCTCAAGTGGTACCAGTGCTGACAACACCTCTCCGGTCTATACAGCCCTCCAGAACACTCTTACCAGCCTCCAAACCAGGACCATCGCCAACCACCTCACCATCAACCAAGCCAAGACCATAGTCGTGTCTCAGCCTTGCTTCCACCCTTGTCCCACCTTCAAGTCACATCTGGAGGAGAGACTCCCTGCTCAAGAGTTCAGGAACTACTAAACGACTTCCAGTTTCCCCAGAACTTACCTGTTAACTCCCACGTCTAATTTTCTTTCTTCTACTCAGTGAAAAGTTCAGAATAGGCCACACAAGACCATTCCTGGTCCTCACTTTACCGGTCTCTCCGTCGCTCTCCAGACATCACCTGGACCTCATCCAACACTTTGTGAGGAAGTTACTGCACCAATTTCCTCAACATCACTTCCTGCCACCAGGCATGATCCGCTCCCCAGTTGCAGTTCACCACCGCACCCTCTGAGCCCCGTAAAGACCACTACAAGAATGTCCCCATCCCCAGCCAATGTCAGCAATATGAATAAACACTTGACCGCATATCAACCTCCATCCCAATGTCTGTTTACCATCTTTCCCCGCTCTGTATAGACCCACTTTTTAACTTATATTCATTTTCTCTGTTGGCTGCAGTTAATTCAATAAGTCGCTGTTATGATTATCATTCTTCTTCTTCTTCTTCTTAATCATTATTATTAGCACTACCATAATCCAGAAATCCCTTCAGTAGCTCTGTTATATTGACCACAGGCGAGGCCTCAACATGGCTCTTGGGCCTCTCTTCCAATGGTTATACCAAACTACGGGAGGGATTTCACGTGGATATCGACCACGTATGGCGCCTGACACGACTGCTTGAGACAGGTGGTACCCCAGACTGCGATCTACTTTGGGGGTACCCAAGGGTACCATCCATTCTGGGGAGTAACCCAGGCCTCCACCCACTGTGAAAGGTACCCCACATTGAGAGGTACCCTTGGCCTCCTCCCATTGTGGGTAGTACCCCAAGTATCCCCCTCCCACCCACCATGGATGGTACCCCAGGTCTCTATCCGCTGTTGGAGGCACACCAGGGCACCCCACTACCCACTGTGGATGGGTGGGGGAGCCCCCCCCCCCACTTACACGTAAACATACACACTAAATGAATATGCATCTTATTCTTATTGCTCGACTCATACTAGTCACAGGCTCCATACATCATAAAATATGGTACACTGATCACAGGTTGTGTGGCAGGTAGTGTACCCTGGAGGCGTCGTCCGGTACACGGAAGATACGGGAGTGCGCCTCGAGATTCCTTCCACTCAACCTTTAATTTGTTACGACCCAGATCATGGTGAAGCCATGTCCACACACTCGTACTAAACCTGCCACTATATATACTCCTGCGGCAGCATCAGTTAGCGTGATATGGACGATATCACTGTCTTAAACCAACGGGCTGTCATCTTGGAATGGTAATGGCATGAGCGCTGGCCATCAAGGCAATATGTATATGAATATAATAAGGGAAGGTGGGTGCACTAAAACTCCTGGTCCTGAGCTAAGGCACTCTCTATGAGCACCTCTGTATGGTCTTACCTGGCCCGGTGCTGGGAGGCCAGGTGCAGGGGTACCATTGGTGCAGGGGGTGGGTGGGTCAGGTGCAGGAGTACCTCTGATGCAGGGGGTCAGTTGCAGGGGATACATAACACTAGTGGTAAAGTGGGAGGTGAGCTGGGGGTTTATGGGATGGGAGTAGATGTGAGAAGGAGTGGGTGATGGTCTCCTGGATGAGGCATGACAGTGGGTTTGGAGGGAAGATAGAGAGGTGACCTGACCCTAACCTGGACTTGTGTGACGACACGTTACATACATTCCCAGCCACCTACACTACAACACGACGGGTCCTCACCTGTAGCACAGACCCAACCACCTACACAATAACAAAACGGGTCGTTATCTGTAAAAACAGACCCAACCACTACACACCTTCTGGTCAGTCCAGAGAGCCACGGGCGCCGAGTGGAGCTCCTCCAGTGGGGCATAAGCCACAGACTGGCCGGCCGGCTGATATTACCGCCTGTGTACGTGCGAATCGCGGTCGAAGATGTTCCTTCCCTGGCGGCCATGACAGGTCCTCTCGCTACACCAGCTGAAGATCGACCATACTTTCATTTCCAAAAAAATTTTACTTCATTTTCTTAGCATGGACTTTTCTAGTGGCGGCCACAAGAAGTAAAAATTGCGACGGATACGTAATGATATGAATAGCGACTGATGTGGACGAGATAAAGAATACGCCTAGTCGATTAATAGTGGGGTCCTCTTTTTATTCTGTGACGAATGATTGCACTGGACAAAAATAGAGTCAAGAGAACACAAGTTCACCTGGGTACCGTTATAGCTTATATGTCTTAGTTGGGTTCAGACTGATCCGTCTTACTTACTGGGGAGACTTACCGGCCTTGGAGGGTCATATCATGAATGAGTACTACTTACTTACTTACAATTTCTTTCGACGCGATATCCCTAAAAGGCAGGGCTTGCGCGTAAGGCTCACCGCATGAAAAATCCAGAGCTACGAAGAACGACCTGTGTGAGTTTCCGTGTCGTCGAGGGATTATGTGTGAGATGGAGAGATTGCACATTTGTGGACTGAAAGTCACCACCTCATGTGTGGATGAGGCAGAAAGGAGACAACAACCTGGAACAAAGGAGTGAAACTTGACAGTTTTCGGGATGCCAACACGCACACAATGTCTGTGGGGATCTAGCGGCCTACTGGGCGCTCTGTGCCCGAGCAGGGAGAGGAGGATATGAAAGCTGAAAGATAATGAAAGCAGAAGTCAGAGTGGTCTGTGTGTTAGAGGGAAGGGCAGCAGCAATGAAGCGAAGAGAGAGGAGAAGTGCTTCAAGCTGGGAAGTGTGAAAGGAAATCTGACATGATGACTTGATTTAGACAGTACTCGTTAGATGAGGGGTAGTTGAAGGGACCTCCCAGGTATATCAGATATACATCATGCAGGAATGAACACATTGTCCGTTCAGCTGGAGGAGCTGTTCTGCAAAGATTTACCCTCGAGATCTCAACTTCCTCCTCTCTCTTCCTTGAAGCAGCAGCATTCTTCACTTTGTCACCTGAAGTTTCTAAAGACGATCAGAGGTTACGTTAACGTCAAGTATACTGACAAAATGGATGGGTCAACCGACGGGTTTTGTAAAGTAGATAAGGAAGTCCAATGGAATTTCGGAGACGAGAGGGAAGAAAAAAGTCGTTTCGTGGAGATCAAATTACATTAAGTTACGTCCTTCGTAGAGATTTTGTCATCTGAATTAAGGAAATTGGTCGGAATAAAGAGAGAGAGAGAGAGAGAGAGAGAGAGAGAGAGAGAGAGAGAGGTTTCTATAAACAGGAAGATGTTTATGGCGTGACAGAAGAGTTCTCAAAGTAGATAATGAAGAGAAGTCAGCAGGTTGACTTCCAATAAACGATTTCTTAATCTCATGAACGGTAGTTAGCAAGAACCTACTCTCCTCCATGTCTGGAATCGCAGCCCACTGTCATCCATGTCCACTGTACTCCTGGAGAAAGAGGCTGCGTCACTCACATGAAAAGCATTGCTTCCAAGCTCAATAGCTCTCGCCAGGTCTGTGTAAAAGCAGGACAAACTTGATCAAATCGTGAGTGTCGAGGAAGGACGGTCATAGATGGGGAAGGCATGTACGTCTCCACACCTGCAGCGATGACCTCCGTTATGAGTTCTTCCCACGGAGAATCCACAGATGAAGAGAACCGCTGATCGAGGAAATCTCCTGAGCTTCCTTAAAGTGTCTTGGTTGGAGGACTGGAAGGGTGAGGCGTCTCGATTGTCCTGAATCATTCCACTGGAAGCAGAATTATGTTGTGATGGAGTGAATGGACGGAGGTGAGGGAGGGACAGAGTGAGTCAAAAGTTTGTTCGTAATGATCGGAAATACGAGTAGCGAGTCTGATTACATCGTTGAGAAGAGATGGAGAGTGATCACAGCCGCCATCGTCACGATGGGAGGACCTCATCCACTCACCGAGATAGGTGCTGAAGACCCGTCCGGCGAGGAGGACCTTAGCGGCGACGTGAGGATAGCGGCCTTGACAAGGTCGAAGAATGCACAAAAAGTAAAGGAATGCAGGATCAAGAAAAAAAAAAACAGTAAGTGAATCAAAAGAAAACAGGAGCTGTCATATGAATTCTAATCCCGCTGGAATCCAAGCCAAGAGATTTGAACTGCATGAGGAACGTGTACTCTACTAAAGTCACACTGAAGTCAGACTGGAAGAGATCCCCTGGAAACGCCAGTTGCCAGAGAAGTTGGAAACCGGATATATGGTAGCTAAGGGACGCTAAAGGAATAAAACGTACCAAAATCGCAAATGTCAGCAAATGGAGAGAGAGAGGAGTTTCGCGTTACCATCCGTTGTATGGCTGTAGCCCATCCATGCAGCTGTTATCCAAGTCCACCCTTTCTGTTTAAACAGTCAGCGTGAAGCTCGGGGGCTCTTTGCACCCCAGGAGGCCGGGACCTGGAGGCCACGGCCTCTGAACATCACGCGGAAGAAAAAACAGGAGACTTGAGAATGAAAGTGGAGGAGTGTATGGCGTAAATGAACGGGGGTCAAGGACCCGTTTCTTTTACAGTACACGAGGTGTAAATGAGGAGGAATGACTCGTGTATCTGCAGTTTTATGTGCGTCTTTGGGCAAAGCGAAGCATTTTATAAAAGTGCGTGAGTGTGGCTCTGGCAGCAGTAGGTGTAGCCAGTACCCTCTTGGTAGTACTTCAGAGGCCAGTGGTTCCGTAGAGGTCAGTTAACGTTCTCACCTCACCTTGATAACACGAAGTGCACACCCACACACACACACACACACACACACACACACATCTAGAAAAGACAGACTGCTGAAGGACCTTCATGCACGTAAGGCTTATGATTCTGGCGAATTTTCTTCGTGTGTGCTGAGGAACTGCGCAAATACGCTTGACTTGCTGCTTGAAATGACGTTCAGGATGTCGCTGGAGAAAGGTAACTTGCCAAAGGAATGCAAGAAGGCAAATGTCATCTCCATCTTTAAGAGAGGAGATAGAGAAGTTGCCACGAACTATACAGACCAGTGTCATTGATAAGTGCTGTAAAACAGAAGAAAAATGGATGACATCTTGTAAAAGTAAAAGCAATATGACAGGAGACAACACAGGTTCTGAGGAAAGAGCTTTTGTATAAGAGACCTGTGAAACTTCTATGAGAGACTGTTTGGATGATGTGTATATACGATTATCTGTAATTCTAGAAAGTATCTGACACTATTCCACATAATGAGGTCGGTAAAGAAGCTGGATCTTTAGGCAAGAACAAGTGGAACATTCCCAGGATGGGAAGAAAATGACATTACAGGAAGAAAACAACGAACGTATGTCATAAAAGCCTACATGGCTCGGTGTTGGGACCACTCCTCTTCTTGATCAATGTGAATGACTTACCAAACTGACTGGACTCATCCCTAATTTTCTTTTTTGCAGATTTCCAAGTCATTAAGGAGGTGAGAAATGTTAAGGACTGCATCGACTTAAGAGAAGGAACTTTGAATATTTCCAAAGATGGAGTGATACATTATTGACGAAATTCATCCCAAGTAACAACTATGTAATGAGGATGGGACACAATGAAAGGTTTCAGTATGTACAATTACCTGTCATAAAATACGATGCAGGAATCTGTAAGTGAGAGGGACCTGGAAGTCAACTTTGTACCTAACCTGTTGCCAAAGCCCCACCTTAGGAGAGCTGTAAAGGTTACAAGCTGTCTGCATGTATATACAGAACCGCATTCAAATGAACATGGATGAGGATATATTCAGCAGTTCACATCTTTTATTAGGCCTTAACAAGAACTTAAGGTTGATCACTGCACTTAAGGAAGCACAAGGAACTAATAGAAAGTCCAGAGAATGGCATCAAAAATGGTATCAGCATCGAGAGAGAGAGAGAGAGAGAGAGAGAGAGAGAGAGAGGTAAGAGGCCATAAATTTGTCCACCATAAAAGAAAGAGTTAGAGGTGGTTTGAGCAGAGTATTCAAATTCTTAAACCACTTCCATGACGCGTTGGAAGAGATGAGGGAGAGCGCTTCCAGGTGGAGGTAGGTGTGCGACAAGGGTGTATGATGTCACAACGGCTGTTTAACCCGTTTATGGATGGGGTGGTAAGGGAATTAAATGTAAGGGTCTTAGTGACAGGGGCGGGCATGAAGCGTGTTCCAAACAGGGGCACCTGGGAGGTGAGACAATTGCTGTTTGCTGATGACACGGCTTCGGTGGCAGACGCGAGGTTTAAACAGTCCATGGTATAAAACAATTTCCTATCATGACAATCCCATGGCGGTAACACTAATAAAGTAAACAATTCGTGGTACAGACACTTCCTGATGTATATACCGAACGATATCAAGTAGAATCAGCGGCACGACTCCACCTACGGTGTGGAGAGTGCATTGAGGTTGCCGGCCGGAGCGCCGTCCAGCTTCGACGGATATGTCAAGCAGCCCTGAGATGCGAATTCGGGGCACTGAGATGTGCTTTCGAAGCCCCTGGATGTGAAAGAGACTCGGAATGTGTGCTCCAGCCTCAGAGTCGAAGGCTTAAGACGCTGGTGTGTCGTGGGCTTGGTAATCCTCCTTGTCGTACCACAACAGTACTTAGATGAACATAATGGATCACGGACCTTTTGATGTGGCGGAACATAAGACTTCGCCTTCCATGTATTACTACGTTTTCTTTCGTGTTGATAAGAGAGGTTACAAGTATTTAGCCCCACAAGAGGAGGGATAATGAGACAAAGCTTTGCATATTGCCAGTGGCAAGAGTCCACTCAAATGATCCTCTCGTCATCATCAATTCTCTCCAAACACTGGAATGTAGTGGCTCGAGTTTTTCTTCGCCACACGAAAATAATACTTTAACAAAAGACTTAAGTTCAAGAGAGTGTATGCTATCTTGTACAGAAACCAGAGTGAGGAAGTGCATATTATGTCTTCATACTTGTAATTACTTACCTATACTGACCGATGAGGGAGTTCCCTTGAACTGTGTATGTGTGTGTGTGTGTTTGATTACTCATTTGTACATATGAAGTTTTTTGTTCGCTGCACCTCTTCTCCTATCCTCCCATCTTAGTTTCTTACTCTATTTAGTCAAATTTGAACCGTCCAAATCCATTTCATTACAGTGAAAAAACGTTTAGTAAATAAAATATTCGTTATTCTATAAAGATAATCTAAGAGAGAGAAAAAATCTTGTAACATCCTACAAGGATGAGGCATATCAAGTGTTTGTCACATAAAAACTTTTATGCAGACGAGTTGTCATTGTAAACAAATGTTTGCCTCAAGTTGCACACCAACTCACCATTGTTCATCAGTCTCAGCCTCGTTAAATTTTCACTACTTCGGATCTTACTGACAACACAATAATATGTAAAACATCTGGATATATTGGATTCCAGGGATTGACATCTAAAGGAAAAATATCAGGAGATATTGAAAAGCGGAACAATCCCAGGCAGTGTATGTGTGGCAAAGCTGATGGTGTTGTCAGTGTAAACCATTATCTGATGGACCTGAAGGAAAGCAGGGACAACATTAGTAAATGCTATACTTTGTCACTAATGACACATAGCGACCCAGAAACACAACACGTCTTAAAATCAGTCCCTGGCACATTACTGATTTCTTCGTGCTTTAGATATTATAAGAAAAACATACATATGAATCTACATAGAACATTTGTAGAGAAGCACTGTTTGTTTGAGTGAATATACACATGTGTGAGCTGGGGGGTATTTGGAGGGGTTTTTGGAGGTGAGCGTTACGGGAGGGTTGGCTGGCCTGGGCGGCGGGACCATCGGCCGCCTCGCTCCGCCAGATGTTGCCATTCTGGCGCTGCGGCTCCGCTTGTGGTTCTCTCAGTATGTCCCAGACGGCAGCTCCCGCTGTCATGGCTCACTGAAATGTCTTGCAGCTATTGTTTTGTTCTTTTCCTCATCTTCTGACTGATAATTATCGTCTTTTACGAATGACTCGTTTACACGGTGTGATCTGTGTATCTAGTTCACACTGTCAGAATCGAGTTGGTATTACTGAAATCAATGTGGCGTCCCGCTTGAAAATAACACTTGCAACACAACTTTCATTTTACTTTATATGCAGTATCGGTCTTGATATATATGAAGTAAATTTATTCAAATACCAGAAAAAATACGAACAAATGCCATGACAACAAGCACAAGACTATCAATTCTGGCAATACTACTGTAAACAGGTACATTAATAGTTTCATTCCATTTGAAATTACTCTGGGATTTACATGATTAAACTGTCTTGACCAGTAATCACTACAAGTGGTAATGGACTTGACCGAGATGACGCGACCTGTGGTCCTCAAACATTGCAGCTAATAGTACACACACACAGACACACGAACTACAACTCCCTTACCGTACAGAGCAAATAGGTAAAAACAAATAGGTAATTACACTAAGAGTCATGAGGACACAAGATCAATTCTTGTCTTTCGGGAAGATACAGAGCGGATACTACAGTGAAGCCTGTGTTATAAGTAAGAGGAAGGAGGAGACCCCTATAGAGGCCCTTAAAAGCAATGTTTCTATGAGGCACAAATGGCCCAAGAAGTGATGACGCTGTTTTCAGTACGCTTCGTCCAAACAGTGGTATCCTAGCTGCTAGTCTTAAGGATCGCGTGTGGGTAGGAGCTGAGCGAGTACTCAATACCAAGTTAGTGCCCAGTGGGCGGGACGGCGGCGTGCCTTAGAAGGACGATGGTAATGTTACGAACTCCTGACCCCAATTGTTCCTTGCCTAAACTTTTTCTGGCATTCCCTCTTACTTTTACAGGTGAAAGCTTCCATCATGAGCCGTAAAAGAAGGATATCCAAATCCCTTGCTTCAGAGACGACGATGCGTGGAGAGAGAGAGAGAGAGAGAGAGAGAGAGAGAGAGAGAGAGTCCAAAGACGATACAACACAAGATGATAATAATTACTCTTAGGGGTAGAACATGCTGTATCTGGCTCATTTCGCTGTTTAGAAGTTGTGTAGTTGTTTGACTTTTCAAACTATTGCTCTAAAATAATCATTAACTCAACGATCCTCCATATAAGTTAGCAATTACTCATGTGACATCTGTTCTCCTGCCTTAGGTCATCGTAGAGCGAAGTGATAAATATGGAAAATATTTGTTGAACATATTCTGTGAAGACACGTCATAAATGTCGTAAGTATGAAAAGTATGAAAATTACTTGAGTTCTTATTTCTTATTCGATGTTTCAACTTTACACATTCAATGCACGCGAGTTCCCCTGCAGATAATGCTTGGCCTTATGGTCCTGTTACTAGGCATGTCGCCCCTTGGGCGTAATAAATTTGCTATAACAAAAACAAAAACTATTCATTTTAACGTCCGATATTAACTCCACAAATTATTCCTGAGTGTCCCATGGCGATAACCTAATATACAAAAAATTCAACTAAATGCTATGTTCATACAATAATGGAATGAAGAACTGTTTTAGCATTCATTTATCAATTCTTGTTAATATTTTACAAAACTGCATCCCACCTCGACAAAAAAATATGAGCAAAAAAAAAATTTAGAGATAGTTGCCAGATACCACTTTCTGATTGGAAGTTTCTAAAAATAGTGACCACTTCGTAAGACAGTTGTACCATCTCACTGTGGTAGAGCAAAGCGTTAGAAGACCACTGGGACGCGGGGCAGAGGAGGGAAATGCTATTATTATCTTAATCCTTCTGTATAGTTTTCTTTTCTAACACTGAGCACCCTAACCGTTGGATTTGTAGAGACCCATAAGGCTCAGGGTAAGAAGGTGCACTTAAGATGAGGGTGTAATGATCTTAAACCTGACCCACGAAGATCAGGTCGAAGGGTAGCGGTGTTGGGCGTGTAGGGGAGATGTGTTTGGTCAGACCAGGATTGTTTTATCATGTGGGTAAAACGGACACTTGTCCAGGGCCCACCGCTAACAGGGGCCCAAAGCTAACAAGAGCTCACTACCAACATGGGTCCATCGTCAAAGCAGAAACATGCCCAAGAGAAATGGAACAATAAAACTCTGATTTATTAAGTACGCTCTTGTACTACCTTTATTAATACACATCAAACTAACAGAGTAATATCTTCCATAATTCTAGTTTCACGTAAAAAGGTATATTAAACCTGTTAACCAATACAGAGAAGAGGTATTTCTTCCGGATTACAGAGTCATTCGGTTTCAAGTCACAGCATCGAACTGTGTGTAACACTGGGTGAATCGCACCCATCGCTATGACGAAGCGGAGCGGAGTTGCGGAACGAGAGACTGGAGCTGGAGGAAAGAATTGCTTAACCAGCGAAAATTTGTGGTTTTCTGGCACCTGCGCGTGGTGGATCTCCTGCAGAAGGTGATACACCTGGACCTGTTAATGGGCCTCCTCCAGAAGCATTTGTTACGCAAGGTGGACCTACTGATGGACCGACCTCCTCTCCTCGAGAAGGTGACACACCCGGATATGTTGACGGGCCTCCCCCTGGGTCTGTTGTTACAGCAAGTGGACCAGATGGAGTTACCATCGTTGTGGAGGGGCCAGGTATCATGTCGGATTGAGGTTACGTGGTCCAAATTGCTTATTGTGGAACTGCTGGAGTGACTGGGCCAAGTTAGGAGGTATGTCAATACACAAAAAAAGAACACTTGAATAACTACGAAATGACGACTTTGTCACGTCAGTCAAGGACGGACGATGCTTAACTTTGGACATGTTTGTTCGAAAATGTGTCAGTGGTCAGAAGAGTAAATAGCCACAGGGCGGGCGTACTGCTCTGAATGCAAATTATTCGGTATCACCAGTAATGCATTTGCTAATGCCAGCTTCAGTGGCTAGAATTTCAGCATTCGAGCTCTCTCCAGCGATGGACCTCGATTCCACTGAAAAAAGTGCTGCAAATCAGTTGCCAGACGTCTACAAGCGTGATCTCGACATCAGCTTTTAGCAAGGGGCTCATTTTCAATTCCAGTCGTTCATCTCCGTTCTTTTGGATCAGAGCAAAGACGACTTTAGCCTGGAGCACCTTATGTATAATGTCATACTTGACAGGGATGTCCAGATTACTTTTTCTAACACAGAAAGTGCTTTGAAGATCTATCTCGCATTAATGATCGGAAGTTCATTCGAGTGAACGATCTTCTTCGAAAATCAAACCGATGAAAAAAAAAAAGACATAACGGACCACTATGACAAATCGGACATTGCTACGTGGACGTTATTCACACACTTGCCAGCCAAAAAGACCAGCAAGGCATTACAGCGATACAAACAATACGCCAATATAAATTAGCTATGGCCTTAACACGAGGGGGCGCGGCTACAGAAATAAGGACACGGAAATACAGACCAGGAGGTCAATCCAATGAGGCTTGCCCAGGACCCCACCTAGTGTTTAAATCGACCCTGAGCCTGACAAATGAGCGTCAGGTCAAAAGCCATCTGTGTTGAGGACGTAGTGAGGATGCACGCAACGGATGCGAACTGAGGATGCGTTTGTCGAAATGTTAAATGATTTCAGGTTCATCGAAGGTGTATCGAAGATATGTTTGGTGGTGTCTACCTCCATAGGGAACATGACAGTAAGTTATAGTACGGAGGGAGGCAGACTGCGCTAGTTCGCTAATGTTAGCAAGTCAAGTTCATTCCTACTACCGAGAAAAACTGGGAAATAGAAACTTAAGAAAAAGAAACCATAAAAAGTTAGTATAACAAGCAGACACAATTGTAAAAAATTCCTTTATCGCTAACAGGCGACTGTGACGTGTATAGCGAGAGTGTATGTGGTCTTGGTATCATCCTTAACACATGAAGAAGGTGCTCAAGATCCTTTGGTCGGTGTATGAAGCATGAGGCTGACGGCCTTAACTGACCCTGGCAGTTGATAGGCCTAAAGCTCTACCAATCTTAGCAGCCTACCGGAGATCAGTGTGAAGACTGTGAGTGCTGAGTGTCGTACTGTGAGTGGATAGTGTCAGAGTGTGAATGGAAAGCGTTGGACTGAGTGGATAGTGTCGAAGAGTGAGTGGAGAGTGTAGCACTTTGAGTGGAGTGCCTGACTGTGAGTGGAGAGTGTTTCGAATTGAACTGAATTTACTTAGTAGCTCAGACTTTATAAAAGAGTATGGAACACAGCTCCTTCAGACTTTGACGAGCGAATTCAACAGTGTGATTAGTTAACATAACGGATATTATTACCAAAAAAATATAAGCAAATGTTTACAGATAAAAATTTCTTTCAAGATTACAGATAATTAAGAAGGAAGAAAGAATTACCTAATCAACTCAATACTTATCTAGACATATTCAAAACTTACTTCAAGAACAAAGACAAATCTTAAAGAACCTTCACGTTTGTGCTTTGCATCAAAAAAATATATTTAAAGTAAGTTGGCCTATACGTAAAATAATTTGACAAATTCATACCCCTTAGTCTCACAGTGTTCCTTTCAATGCAGTCAAAGAGAACATGGTATTCATCACCTACAACCCCCACGTCACATTTACTGCAAAGTCGGTCTTCTATACTTACACCATGATGTCTACCAACATTAACAGGCAACTTATTATTAAGAGTTCTCAGCTTTGTGAACAATATGCGG
>JAYMFT010066214.1:0-14735 GCA_038088735.1 Panulirus argus
AAAATATATATATATATATATATATATATATATATATATATATATATATATATATATATATAGCGTGTGTGTGTGTATGTAAATATCTATAATCATATATATATATAATTAAATTGGAATACACATGTTCAAAGGCATTATTTCTCATATATGAAATCAGAAGAGGATCCTTTACAGCTTCTTTCACCTGGGAATTTTTGAACATTTACATAGAAAGGTTTCTTGGAAATTGCCTATACATATGCAATTTTTTTATCATTCTAAAAGAAGTGATGTTAAGCCACCTTGTTGTAGATGTGGGAAGTGGCATATTGGATACAGAGGCATTTGACAAAAAATAAGATTGAGTAAGATGTCCAAAAGTTTTGTAAAGCAAAGTTTTGTTTCAACTTTTTCATCCTCTTTGACTGAACATGGATCAGTTCTTGTGGATGTGTTTGGAAAATGAATTCAAGATCAGGCATTTAATTCATTACCTAATTGCCATTATTGTTGATTGCCTTACTTTGATGTCAAAAATGCTGTGATTGGCAAAGTTTGAGTCGGTTAATCATCAGGTGCCTTGTATATTATTCATATGAATTGTCTTCCTGTTTGAAGTATCATTTTCTGACCACATCCTAAATCCTTCACACCTACCATTTACTTTCCCATTGGTTTTAGACTTTCATCTGTATGAACTGATTATGTGTATTTGACACAGAAGTCTGTTTACCCTTTTTCTTCCGATCTACAAAGGTGTGGTTTTAAGAAACAAAAGCCTTAGATCTTCTGATGAGGAACATAAGCTAATTTGCACTTCAGCCTGGAGTGTACTGTAAATGGAAATGTTTACAAATGTCACTAAAGTCAGTGACCTCCTAAGGTAATGAATATTGGTAGAGTGGTACCTGCAGCTTCGTTCGATCAGCGAGAGAATGTTTGTTGAGACTAACTTACGGATTTGTATATTCAGGTGATTGCATTCGCAGTGTTGCACCTATGACCTGGGAGGTTCTGATGAACTTCATTGGTTGTACTTACGGCCTTCTTTGTTATCCTTATTGATTTTAGCATAAGTGCACTTATGGCCAGTGACGTTTGATGATAAACATAGACAGAGATGCACTTATGGCCCCAGTTTTTCCTTTCCGTTAACTATAAAAGGATCATATTCAATTATGTTATTCATAGAACCCCAGTTACAGTTTGGTGTGAAGAGTTGAAGTAGATCTGGTAAATGCTGCTGACTTTTGGTCTTTCCTTGTGTTGTTGGTCCACGTGGTTGTGCCTTATGTGTCTCGTCTTGTAGTATAGGGTCCACTTTGTCCAGCACAAATGGTAATGCTGTCCACTTTCTGTGATTATCGGTAAATAGAAGCCATGAAGAAGCTATGAAGTTTGGAAACAAGTACTGCTTACAGATCTATTTTGAATGAACAATCAATGTCATTATGATGAATAACACTGGTTCAGTGATAAGTTGGTTAAAACTAATATGTCTTGGGGTTATTGGGTTAATTCTATTAGCTAATTGTAATTTTACAGTCATCCAGCTTGCAGATTGTTTCATAGAAGTTCTGTCCATGGTTCTTTCATGATCAAATCATACTGACAGTCACTAATGACAACCTTGTTGAGTTATTGATTTAAATTTTGGTCAGTTGGACAAAACTGATTGAGATTTTCAAGGGAAAGTGGCAAATGCAGTCAGGTTGCAATGATGTCTTTATGTGTGATATAAGTTATATGAAGAATTGAGAAAAATAAGAACAGTATCATGTTTATGTAAATAATACTTGACTTGACCATGTAGGATGATTAGCACAAGAAGTACAACATTTTTTACGTATGTTTTATTAGAGATATAAATTTTCCCATGCTGTTGCTTGTGACTTCAGACACATGGTTAAGTAGATGATAAAATTTTGTCTCAATGATTGCTAACTGTCAAGTTCACATGTATAAGGTATTGTTAATTCTTTTTGAAATCTGAACAGCATTTCTGTCAAAGTATGGATAAATAGGCTGAACCTGAATGAAGAAAGATTGTCATCCATTACAGAAATGGAAAATTGTAATTTTATAATCCTAATTACATTCAGTCTCATTGAAACTGCTTGTTTCTCTGTTTAAAATGGCAACAGTACTTTGCTCATATTTACCGATAACACATAGTAACTTGTATTATAGAGGACGTCATGTGTTTCTTAAAAGTGGCACATAGATGCCTTTTAAAGTAATTTGTTTTTCTCTCCTTTGTTGAGTGAGGTGTAACACACCTTCAGCATGCACAGTTTAGGTTATTTTATCATTGACATATGGTACAGGATGAATCTCTTCTGCTTTTGTGATTTTCTTAAAAGTGTTCTTAGTCAGTGCCTTTTAACAAATCATTTTGTATATTTTTATGTGTTTTTATGTGCAAGTCACCTGATTGCCCATTGATTTGATTTCATAATTGATATGTATGGACTGTTTAGTCTACTAATAGAGCTAAGTTTGTATACAACACTGCCACTTTATGTTAAACTGAATGCCTGAACCAAAATATTGATTATGTATACTAGACCAATTAATAAATGTATGTACTTTGAGTGCAATGCTCTCTACCCAGCCCTATTTGTGATATTCAATTAATCTCTCTGTTCTGCCGAAATACTGATGCATATGACATATATAATGTAATAGGCATTATAACCCTTCATCAACTTTGGTACTGTGACTATGCTGTAATGGTAGAATATGCTTAGGATTCATATATAGGATGTCATTCTTTAAGTTAAGTAGCAGTCTTCTTGTGAGCAATAAGAAGTGAAAGTGTAATTGATGAAAAAGTATGAGTGCTAACTTCATTATATGGTAAAAAACTGAATGGTGAAAGTGAAGAATTAATAGGTTTTTTTGGGAATGGCAGTAAGAAAATATGGTATTTGAGACTGCATCAAAACAATGATAGTTGCTTTGTAATTAGGAAGTTTAACTCTTTTGTGTATTGATCATGTCATGAATGCTTCTGTTGCTTTGAGTGCCATTTAGGCACTAATCATGCCACATGCACATCCAAAGGGAAAAAGATTTGTTAAAAAGTGGCTTTTTAAGTATTATTCCTTGTTTTACACAGTTCCCTTCAGAAACATCTATCTAACTCTTAGATTAAAAGTGTGGGAAATGAAGAAGATATAAGTGCATAATTATAGCTCATAATTACACTGCTTATAAAAGTATTTGACCAGTGTGCTCAATATTTGTTATCTTTTTCTCATCAGAATGTATAGTATATTTTCTTATTTTGCATCAATTTTGTACTGGTTGCCCCCAAAACATCTTGCCTAATTCATAAAGATTTGCCTAAAATGGCTTTTAAATTATTATTGCTACTTTTACACAGTTCCCTTTAGAAAAATCTTCCTTATTTGTAAACTAACAATATGGGGAAACAGTAAAATATGATATAAATGATATTAATAAGTAATGATAGTTGTATGATCAGTGTGCTTATCATTTACAGAGGTCCCTTACCTACCACAGTTTTAAGCATACACACTTAGAATGATGGATACCATTTTACCAGTGTATAAGTTTTGAGTATCCTCAGTTTCCCACACTACCACTAGAATTTTCTCCTTGCACTGGGTGAGTTCCGTGAGGCCATGGGCTACTTGAGGCCCAGCCTGGTAGACTGTCATTTCTAGGGCAAGGTAGGAGTGTCATAGCCAGGTTACGTTACTAAGAGGAACATCAGAGTAGCCTTTTGTGCGACATAGCTTGCTGGCTGCTTTGTGGGAGTATGGAGGTGCATCACAAGTGGTGACATACTACCATCATATCAATACTTACTCTTTTGTATGCCATTACTTTGTGCTTTCGCAGAATAATGTGTTGTCTTTAAGTAAACCATGCATATTTCTAACCTTCAGGAGTTCATTATAGGACTTTGAAGTATATATTTCAAGGGTCACTTTCCTTTTGTGCACAAAAGTGTAAAGAATAAATATTGTGCACTCATAGTAGAAATCAGGAAAATTTTGTATGGCATTAAACCAGGACTGGGATGCCTGATGGTATGTCAGAGCTTTTGAAGTTCAAGGATCTTGTTCTCTTAATTTTACAAGCCCCAATTGTTTGGTGGTTAGGTGACATATTGTATGACCAATCAAGGGTTTTGTTTATTTCATTCATGAAATGTGGTTGGGTTGATTCATTAAGATTAAACCATATGATTTTTGTATGGCAGAGGTGATACTCTAAAGAATACTTGGTGATGTACTACATCCTCTACATGTTTATTATTAATTTTATTTTTGGCTTGCTTCAAATGTATTAATGAGTTCTAGTACCACCAGGAATTGTGTAATACAGTATGTTTGACCACTATCCAAAACATTCTTAAATGTAGTTACAATAAATAAGAGTAAATCCACATAGGAATTGGGCAAATGCATAATTGCCTGTGAACCAAATAGAGTAGTTTTGTTATTATATATTGTAAGGATAAAGTAAATATTTTAAAACAAGATTGATAGATGAGTGATTACTACAATAAATAAGTTATGAAAATGGATCCAACTTGCTGCTATGAGATGTAGAATCAAATGTGTTGATGATGTATGGCAGGATTTTGTTAGGGGACCACACCTTGCAATGGCTGACATGATATTACCTTCTTTACATTTCAAAGATTCTTTTATTATTGATTTAAACTCAGTCATCGGATCTTCTTGAAGCCAAGTTATATCTTGGCACCTGCAGGTGATTCTATTGTCAATGGCACTAATGATCTTCAAATCTTGGATTTTTAAATTGAATGCTTTTTTGGGAAGAGAAGGATACTCAGAGAAGTTGCCAAGCAGGTTATTGTGAAAACTGAATGAGGAAAACGGTGAGACCTGCATAGTTACTCCTGCAAAGGTGTTGGATTGCAAGTTGAGGCTACTGTTTACAATGCTGAGTTTAGATACGTTTCCTCTGATCCATTCAGAACTCAGTTGCTTGCAGGTATGCAAAAAACTGATGAAGACTATAGTACCTTCAGTGCCAACATGTATGGCTTGGGATCCAGGGGTGTATGACAGGATCACAAGCTCCATCTGAAGCTTACTGAGGGAGCCTTTGATGGCATTTGCCTTGAGGTTTGTGATGGTAGTGTTTTGGATGATTTAGGAAGTCTCTCTATTATGTCCAGGTTCTTTTTGGAGCTTGATGGCATTTTGCTCAATAGACAAGTTTGACACTTCACTGAAGGACAGCATAAACTTCTCAAAATGATAAATGTAAAGACTTGCATTTTTCAGTGTAAGCTGAGAGATTTTATGGAAGGTGATATTTTCCAAGTGGAATTGACTCTGAAGGACATTGGGCATGATAGTTACTGGATCACTGCAGTTGTGGATGTGGAAGCTGGTGGTGGTGAATGGTAGTGAGCTGGCTGCAGTTTCTGATATATTGAGAGCCTGCCAGGGAAAAAGGTCATCCACTGAGTATGAGGGTGCTTTTGGCAGCATCCATGGACTTAAGATGATAAGAATGTACTCTACATTGAGATTTATTTATTCATAGCAAGGAGTCAGAATTTGCCTTATTCTAAAAAGATGGATTTGCTCCAGAGAATTAGATATTTACTCCGATGATATGGAGATGTAGATATTATGCAATACTGGTTAGATGTTGCAACACAGAAATAATTACCTCAGTAATGTGGGAAATGGTGAACATGTATGGAAAAAGTCTATAAAATGAATGTGTTTAACCCTTTAACAAAGTAGTCAACATCAATTGATGTTCTCTTATGAAACATCAGCTGATATCAGTTGATGTTTAGCTTTTTCTGACTCTTTAGATATTCAGCTGAATTATTGTACCATTAGTATCCTATAGAGGTCCCTTTCATTGGTAAGAAGGCACTGGAAAAAATTCTGCTCTCATCAGTACCCTTACAACTACCAATATAAGTGCACAGGTGACCACCTGAGTTATTAGAAGGAGCACTTATGAATTAGTTGGTGAGGAAAGTGATGAAGGATAACACAAGAAATGTGAATAAATGCCTGAGAGAGTGAATTAAGCAGGGGATTGGGTAAAATGGGTTCAGAGGTGTCCCTTGTGAACTCGAGTGTATGGAAGAAATTACATAACAGTTGCTCCAAATAGTATCTGTGTAATAATCCTGGGGTAATGGAGGACTTTTGAAACAGTTGATAGGTAAAGACTGCAAATATTTCCAAGGAAACAACGCCTCAGATACCCTACCTATACATACCAGACACTTGATTTCTTCACACTTATATTTAGTATGAAAGGTGTAATATTTCTACATGTATTCTTTTTATTCACCAACAATGCTGTTCCCATGTATGAAATAAGAGTGTGTATGAAATTAGAGTGAGTTTTCATTATTAAGAAAGAAACAAATTCTTCAATATGCTCTCCACATTTGTCAGCCAATCTCCTTCACACTGAATTTTATTGCAAAAGGTAAAATATTTCTAGAAATGTTTATATTGTGTCTCTCGAACATTATATATAAGAGTATTGTATAGAAAGCAAGCTCAAGAGGGAAAAATAATTTCTGCATTTCCCCCTGCTATCAAAATCTGTCAAATGCATAATTCACACCCTTTTCAATGCTTAATTAATTTGCATGGAACCAGGCCAATACAAAGGTAATACAATAATATAACTTTTTCTGTATTTTGTTATTTTTGAATGCTATTCTATCACTTTGTAAGGATTCACTTTTTCTATTTTTTTTTTTATTTTGTGCACTCCAGCATGGGATTTGTAAATGATGCCCACCATTTAAAGGATAAGACAAGCTTTCCATTAAAAAGTTAGTGTGGTCAGAAATGGAAATTAGGTTATAGTAGAATTGTCAGTGAATATGTAAAATAGAAGTGGATTAGTGACATGAGACTGTAAAAAATACAGTATTTACACTCGTAAACATTACATTAACAATTCAACATCTCCACCTATATATATATATATATATGGTGCAGGGGGTAACCTCTCCACCTGTATATTTATGAACTAAGATTTTCCGTCACAGTTCTAAGGTTACTTTCTCAGTTGGAGTTTAGGAAAGGGATATATGGATGCTGAATTCCTTCACAGGACATATTGTACTCACTTGCCCTCCAGACATAAAAAAAGGAGCTATTATATGCCTTTACATTGCTAACTGCTGCATGTAATACTCATGGCACATCTTATCCATGGACTGTACTTCACTAAATTTACTTTGATATTGTTTATTTCTCATTCTGTGAAGATAAGAAAGTGACGAGAATGTGGCATCTATCTATCATACGTATTTATTAATGACTGAGCCTTATTGATATATGTAAATGAGAGTTAGACAGGAGGTTGACATATGGCATCTATACATGCATTTAGTCAGTAAAGGATGTTGAGGAGCTTTCCGATATAGGTAGAAAAATCAGGCATGGTTTGTTAGTACCTGTTCCCTGCTTGTGGCAGGGAATTGCTCTTGAAAAAAGTGATAATGGCTTACATATTACGCATGATTATTGATGATAAGGTTATGCATGAAAATGATTAATTATTTGCATAATATGAGGAGGGAATTTCAGCCTCATAAGGTCCCGTCTTAACTTTATTTTTCATGAATGGAAGGAGCCCAGTGAACAGGTGAGAGAGGACTAACGGGATGGGGCTCAAATATTGCTTTATTCTCTCCAAGATGGAATGTATCCATGAAGAATCACTTCCTTTGACCATCATGCAAGTTAGTGTAGAAATAGTGAAGAATTAGAGTGTACACCAAGATGGACGTCAGTGAAACCAATTCTGTCTTCCATCCATTGTGTCATGGGACAGTCTGATGGGTTGGGTATCTCCCACTGATTTCTTCCGACTTTTGACATAAAACAAGTTTATGGGAGATAATGTGATAAATGATAAAACCAGGGCTCTTCCACAGCAGATAAATCAAGAGCGGAAGGAAAACGTCAGTCATTTAGACCGTAGGGGACTCTGGTTTGTGTGTATGTGTGTGTGGAGGGGAAAGGAGGTATACAATACCCTTCTCCGTCGGGCGGGGGGGGAGGGGATTAGTACTTCTACTGCTGTGTAGGATGTCCTCATGAGTGTCTCCCCCCCCCCCCCTCCTTCCCACCCATATCCGTGAAGTTGCCTCATCTTTATTGTTATGCACACGTCACCTCCACTGGCCCCTACAACACGTCACCTCCGCCACAGTCACTTCCACCGCAATCACCACCACCATAACACAGTCACCTCCACAGTTACCTCTACTACAGTCATTGCACCACAGTCAACTCCATTAGAGTCAACTCTACCCGTCACTACCATAAGTAAACTCCATCACAGGTCACCACCACTTATCTTCCCCACAGTCGCCACCAAAACTCGTCATCATCACAAATCACCTCACCACCGGAGATTCAGAAATCGTCCTCACAGCCACAAAAAAAAATAATTCTGCATGCACTTTTCAATATTTTTCTCGATAAAAGAAGAAAAAAGATCTCTTATTTCCACACTTAACAAGATTGACCCTCCTACTCAGACCGTTGTCATCCATCCACTCTTGAGACATTCACTCATCCACACTGTTCAGTAATATCTGCTCTCATCCACATGATATTGGCTGGTGGATGGCCTTTCGTGTTTCAGTATCGTCTTGTCAATGACCATGTGAGACTCTGGGAATTCCCGTATTCGGGTATGGTGCCGAGGTCTAATCTCCAAGCTCACTTCTTTCGTCTTCCCTCCCTCACTTTGCTCCCACATATCTAGCATCCTTTCTGGCCGATATGTTTCCTTGTTTTTTAATGGGGTCAATCTCAATTCCCCCTTCCCTATCAACACAGGTGTCCCTCAAGACTTTGTCCTGTCTCCTACTCTCCTTCTCATTAACGATTTCCGGTCTTCAACAAATAAACTTATTCACTCATATGCTGACAAATCAACACCGCATGCCTTCACTTCCCCCCAATCTGTTCCTCTCCTCTCTCACTCGAAATGCTCCTCGTCTCGTCATAGCTTTCACCCTAGACTAGACCACGTAATACTCGGCAAGCTGCCTTGTCACGAAGCTACTGT
Source organism: Panulirus argus (assembly GCA_038088735.1). Lineage (NCBI taxonomy): Eukaryota > Metazoa > Arthropoda > Malacostraca > Decapoda > Palinuridae > Panulirus > Panulirus argus. The sequence continues at coordinate 9,067 of JAYMFT010066214.1, forward strand.
GTGGCCGTTGGGAACTCAAGGGAGGGTAGTTATGTATATACACATGTAATTTCTCTTCTTATCTCACGCCTTTAACCCTAACCATATTCCAACTGAGGCTTTGGCCTCGATGTGGACGTATGTCCGTGACCGGATCCTCCAACTTTTCACCGCTCTAGGAAACTTGAGATTAGTTTCACCTCTCCGGGACTGCAGGAACACACGATCTTGAAGGTGGCTGGAGCGTGCTCTAGACAGAGGCACTGCCTTGGCATGTGATCAGGGTAGCAACGCTGCCTACCGGCCACCGACAGTGCCACCAGAGTGACCCACAAGCTGAGAATGGAAACCATGGAGAATGGAAGCTTTCTGGAAGTCTCACTTAAGGTGCTGGGGAGGAGGAGGAGGAGGTCAGAGACGGAAGACAGAGGACAGAGTGCATCTCACAGTAGGAAAGTAGAAGTAAGGAGTACACCGTTGGATCTGTGAACTCTGCCCAGCGGCATTGGATAACCTCTCCATCAGTCTAGCAGGAATCTCGTGAATCTTTGGGCCATAACGAATCTTTTTTTTTTTTTTGGGGGGGGAGGGGGAACGTGGCAGGTCATGGTGGGGGTGGGGGAGGAGGAAGGGGTTGGGGTGACTATGGCCCGATGAGTCTTGTGACTTGGTGAGGGAGGGGACGGGGGTCACGATTGGACCCAAGTCATGTGAGTCTTGTGACCTGGTGGGGGGTGCTACGATGGGGTCCAGGTCACGCGACCTTTCCTCCAGATATGGAACAAAGTTAGAGAGAGAGAGAAGGCGTATTCCTCTGCATTCCCTCATAATATGGCACCGAGAAGAGGAAAAAGAATTCGCATGATTTCCAGTTTTATCCTTTATTTGCTCGTATTTCCCAGTGACTCCACACCTTCCAGAAATATATACAACTGAGACACACATATGACTGATGCCAGGTCACTCGATACGTCTTTATCACTTTCTTCATGCAAAGTGCAAGCCTACACACCTTACTATATACCTGACTTCCACACCTGACCCCTACTCCTAACGTACACACCTAACCTATACACCTGACCTGTACATCTGTCCCGTTCATCTGAATTCCACACCTGACCTATACTTATACTTCTGATCCCCATATGTGACCTATACTCCTGACCTTCACTTCTGATTTATATACCTAACATCCACACCTGCCCTATACACCTGACCCGTACACCTGACCTATACACTTGACCTTCACACCTGGCCTATACACCTGACCTATACACTGACCTCCACACCTGTCCTGTTCACATGAACTATACACTTGACCTTCACACCTGACCTATTCACCTGAATTATACACCTGACCTATATACCTGCCCTCTACACCTGTCATATACGTGACCACCACACCTGATTTACATACTTGACCTCCATACCTGAAATATACACTTATACACCTTACCTCTGAACACCTGACCACCATACTTGGCCTCGACACCCGACCTGTACATCTGATTTACACACATGACCTGTACACCTATACATACGACTCACTACACAGACATATGAAGATTCATATAAATTGCATGAGCACGGATGACGAGGTGCTTACCCCTGCAAATACCAGGTGTGAATCTTGGATTTATATATTAAACCCATAACACACCTATGTATGTGCCACACACACACACACACAACACACACACACACACACACACACACACACACACACACAAGAGATGAGGTAAAATGCAGCTAAAGACAGCCCTCCTTCCAGTAGCAAGGGAATATGGACCCCGTATGAGTGGGAAACAAAATTCTCTCTCTCTACAGAGCTTTTTGTCAGCTGTCCTATATCGACTGGTGCTTTGCCCTTCGCGTACATGAGCTTACATTCCTTCAGATGAATCTTTCTCTGTTCCCTTTTTAAAAGATCTCTCCTCCAGCGCTTCCCTGAGGCACAGTCTGGTGTGCAGTGAGCTTGAGCGACAAGCTCTCTCTGAGGTGGGACAGGAGTTATATGGAAATCGCTAACTAAAGTTGAAATAATGATTGAAAATTATGATTACAGATTTAAAACAATGTTGCTGGTTGATCATAGGAAATGTGCTGTTTGGGTGATGTGAATTTGTCTCTGTCTTGCTGTTCTGTGTGAGACAAGACACCCTTCCTTCCAGAGGGGCACCACAGCCGAAGCTTTGATGTCCAGAATCCTTTCTATGTCGCACGTAGACTTAGGTACCATGGATATGAAAGGTGTCGTAAAAGTACTCGACATGACATCTATCATCTGTGTGTCATACAACATAACTTTGATGACAAACGGACTACGCACGAGGTAAATCAAGGTAAACATTGTACTCTGAAGAGCTGTTTCTTTGCGTTGGTAATGAGTGTGAACATATCATCTCCGGCGAAGCTGAGAGGCGAGGTAGCTATGTGGGAGAGGTGGACTTTGCCCCTGACGGAGGGATACCGAAGGAGGGGCAAACTTCTAACTCCCATTTGGAGGGTATGACAAGAGACCCACTGGCTTGAGGTGCCTCCACTGGAGACCAGGGTGCTCGTGGCCTCTTGAATTCCCACCTTCGTCAGGGGGTGTCCGTTAAGAGTTCCTGAGGAGACGCAAAGTTATTGCACTTTCGGGTATTACTAGAGCGGTATATAGGAACTTGGTGGGGTGTTTGGAGAGTGGGAGTACAGGCCGGGTGTTCGTTCTTGTTTATACTGCCGGATTAGAGAGGTTTTTGGTGGAAGGACCTGCTTCACATACAAGGTCCACTCGAGGCTGTGCCTCCGACTTGTGTTTTCCGTCTTAGGGCACGGACTGGCCAGTTCCCAGGTCTAGAAAGGAAAGAGATACGTGAGTTAAAATATGCAAATCCTACATATAGATATTCAACACCTGCGTACATCGAAACATCATATGTAACAATGGAACAGTCAGTGTCTACTTTCTTAGTGGTAGCCGGTGTCGAGCGAAGTTTCTGACCTGTAAAATAAATGACCTGGGAATAAGTGCGCGTGCGCTTTAGGCTCAGCACTGCCCAGCACCCTAGCTGATAATACAACCGTGAGGGCGTGCCGGTCGCCTTACTTACGGACCACATCCGGCAGCCGGACTGGCGCGGAAGGGAGGGGTTGGGGAGGGGCGGCGACCTGGTCGTCCCAGCGATCATCTTCAAGTCTCGCAGTTCAGACGACCAGCCCCTGATCACCTTTGTGTCGCAGCTCTTTGTCTGTGCCTTTTCTCCAGGGGGGAGGGTACATCTTGCTACCCCCGGCATCCCCCAGAGAGCTCCCCCCCCCCGTGAGGGTATGGGGGTAGTGTGTGTGTGTGTGTGGAGGAGGTTGCCTTCAGAGAATTCTTTCTGGAAGGCAAGGGTTGAGGACGTTAGCAAAGGTGTTGTGGGCAATGCTACCTCCATCATACTCTCTCTCTCTCTCTCTCTCTCTCGTCCGGTGCTAAACTTAAGTCGTTAGAGTGTCGAGCACGAGTTTAAATCTGTTTGTATACTCAAGTTTTGAGCAGTGGGTGTACACAAGTTATGAGCAGTGGGTATACTCAGATTATGAGCAGTGGGTATAACAAGTTATGAACAGTGGGTATACGTACATAAGTTGTAAGCTGTGGGTAAACACAAGCTATAAGGGTGTTTTTTAGGGGGCAGTACTGCAGGCTTACCGACTCTGTGGGGGGAATCACGTTGTGGGCGTGTGTGGGCGGCCGCTAGTGGTGGTTCAGGTGGGCGGTGCAGTTGTGGCTCTTCCTGGCCACCTGTCTGGAGTGGAAATGGAACGGCTTAGGCTTGGTGAACACCTGCGGTGGGGAGAACAGGTGTTTCGTCAGCGCCTTTTGCGTGAGAATCCTCATTCCGTTTTCCTTTTCCCCATCAAATGTGTAGGAAAATCATTAAAAACATTTGTGAAGAACATGGAGTTGTGGAGAGTAGAGATCACAGAATTTAGTTTTTGCTATTTCCTCTTGATCAAACATTTTGATTTTGAACATTAACGAAGTAGTTATGGAGTAGATTATTATTTATTATTTTTTTTTTTGAACGTGCCTTGACCTTGGAGTTTGTAGAGAAAACGGAAGGCGTGTATTCCTTCACGTTGATCTGGCCCTGCATTTGGACGTCGCCATTTCTCTCCAACGCTGAGTAGGGCGGAGGGAAGGGCGCCCTACCTCCTGGGGGCGCGGCGCCAGATCTGCCTACTCCTCCTCCTACTCCTGCAGTAGGAGTCACCGAAAAGTCCTCCACGCCATGGTCATGATCCACAGGATGGACTGTGGATGGGGTCCTTCGCTTCCTGTTGGTGGGGAACGATGAGGGTGTTGGAGGTCACGAATGATGATGAAGGTGGTGGAGGAAAGTGGTCAAGAATGTTGGAGGTGGTGGAGGAAAGTAGTCATGAATGTTGGAGATAGGGTGTTGGAGGTCACGAATGTTGGAGGTGGAGGAGGAAGGTGGTCAAGAATGTTGGAGATAGGGTGTTGGAGGTCACGAATGTTGGAGGTGCCAGGTATACAGACACTGACCTGCCGGGTAGTGATGCGAAGGACCTATTGCGCTGTCTGCCCCCGGGACTCGAACCCTTCCTCTCCAGTCGCTCCTTCAGAGCCTCCCGAGCAGCCTGGAGCTCGACGAGTCTCTCCTGTCTCTCCCTCTGCGAGACCTCGAGTCTCTTCTGCCACAGGGCGTTGAGACGAGGACGGAGTCTCTGCCGGTTCTTCCTGTGGGTCTCGCTCTGTGAGGGGGGGATGAGAGACAGAGACCAAGTGGAGACCACTGGGGTGAGGTTTCTAAGAGAGAGAGAGAGAGAGAGAGAGAGAGAGACCTACTGTCTAAGGCGAAGTTTTGGCGTAGCATTCACACACACACACACACACACACACCCTAGCCTACGCCAGGTACCCATTTCATTGACCACAGCCCTTAAGGGAGGATGAACAGCTGGGTGGACTGTGGGCCGACTGTCACGACTAGGATTCGAACCTACGTGGGTTTGATCCCAGGCGACACATGCATGCATGGTGGTCAGTAGTAACGCTGACCACTACACCACGGAGGTCCCTATGTGTGTGTGTTTGTGTGTACAGCTATTACTTACACTTAATAAAAGTGGACAACAATAACACTTGTGTGGTTCTCCTCACCGTGGGTGGATCTGATGGAGGCTGAGCCAACTCTTCGATCTCCTCTTGCTCTTCTTCCACGGTGGCCTGAAAGACAAGGTCAAAGGTCAGCTGTGTCGTCTAACAAGGCAACTGGGAAGCAGGATGGTTGACCTCCCTCGTTCTGTTTATCATAACCTCTTGTTCCTTGCAGGAGGGACGGGGAATCCTCTCTCTCTTAGTTCCTGAGGGTAAGGACAGAAGGGTCATTGTCCTGGGGAAAGAAGGCCTTACCAGCTGACTCCCTGTATAGGCAAGATATATATAAAGAGTGATTTCGGAAGACAGAGGTCGAGGTTAAATCTGAAATATAGAGGATACAGGCAGAGGTTACAGCTGTAGTATACAAGTTACAGATGCAAAGTTCTACTACGAGAAGGGCCTCGTTATCTTTGCCCTTCTAAATTTCCTCTTCTTCCTCCTCCTCCTCCTCCTCTGCCTCTTCTTCTTCTTCTTCTTCTTCTTCTTCTTCTTCTTCTTCTTCTTCTTCTTCTTCTTCTTCTTCTTCTTCTTCCTC
>JAYMFT010066225.1:0-14735 GCA_038088735.1 Panulirus argus
GTGTGTGTGTGTGTGTGTGTGTGTGTGTGTGTGTGTGTGTGTGTGTGTGTGCGTGTGTGTGTGTGTGTGTGTGAGGTACGCGCCTCAAACTAATTATGACTCTGAGCGTCAAATGTTCAGCTCGTAAATAACCTAGAATGGAGCTCTGGATGACGCAAGCCCACCACACCAGCGGCGGAGGGGCAGTGCCCGGGTGGGTTGGCGTGTACCCACTGTGTGCCACAGGGACCGCCCTCTCTACTCCTTGATCGCAGTGGAACCACCTCATGAACAGCACTGTACGACCCTTAGGGACGGCGAATACCCGGTGGTACGACCCTTGAGGAACGATGGTGCGACCCTTGAAATAGAAGGTACGACCCTTGCGCACGATGGCGTGACCTACGACCTGACCCTTAGCGGTCATGTCGATGACCAGCCACTGGTGCAGAGGGGTCGTGCCGACGTACTCAAAGGTCGTACCGTCGTGCTCATGGGTCGTACCGTCGTGCTCAAATGGTAACTCAGTCGGGTTCGTTTGCTTTTACGAATGCTGCATTGTGTTGCCGCGGCCGGTGCACCTTCCCCAACACCGCCAAGAAAGATCGATTCTCTTAACCAACGCATGCTACATGTCACCCCTAAGTGGTATGGCCCCAAAAGCCCTTTTGTGCTGTTGGTCATGTTACTATTATGCATTCCTTGCGTCACGTTCTCTCATACCAACGTGGGGACTATCGCTAAGGGCAATGCTGAACCTCGGAGCCACATGGCACACCTGTCAGATCAGGCAAGGTCAGGGACGGGGTCCAGGCAAGGTCAGGGATGAGGGCCAGACAAGGTCAGGGGTGAGGGCCAGACAAGGTCAGGGATGAGGGCCAGGCAAGGTCAGGGGGTGAAGGTTAGAGTGAGGTGCAAGACAGCCCAGGAGTAGTGACTCGCTGGGATAGGAAAAGAAAATGATAAATATTCATTTTTCCTTTTCCCTCTCTCTAGGATGATGGACAGGAGATGAGGCTGCCAGGTCACGTAAGCAAACAGCGGTCGGGGAGACGAAGGTTGGTGGGGAAGGCAGGCTAAGTGTGGCATAGTAACGGGGAAGTGTGCCGTGTGGCAGGCCAGGCGTGGCACAGTACAAGGGAGTGTGCCGTGTGGCAGGCCAAGTGTGGCACAGTAGTACAAGGGAGCGTGCCGTGCAACAGGTGTGTCACAGGCCAGACTCTGACACGGTGATGGAAATGCATCTTATCAAGACAAAGCAAAAATCAAGACACTGAAGCCATCAAGACACTGGGAATATTCAATCAACTTAAGAACCACAGCAGACTGTATTCTTCCGTGTCCTTGTGCGGGAGGAGAGGATGAGACGGGGGCACGGGGTGTGTACTGCGCCTGCTTTAAGAGGACAACCGGGGAGAGGTTACCATGACAACTGGGACGACCATATGACACACACACACACACACACACACACACACACACACTGGTACGGAGTGGGGGGAGGGGGGTAAACGTAAGGCTGGTCAGAAATAAAAGGGTCGAATCACATTACAGTGGGCGAGAGGAGCTTAAATCTTACCGAGAGAGGGTTGGGAGCAGGTTCATCAACCCCCTACGAAAACACGCTTCAGTGTGTTAAGATATTACAGTTCTGTAATCACAGATGCGTTCAGATACCATCGCTCCGTTATCATTAAAAAAAAAAAGCCGCAAAAGGAGACCAACAAGATTATAAATCCTACAGAAAATAGTACGCTCGTTGGAACGTTTGGCCTTGACGTCAAACCCCAGTGAATGGCGGGAGGACGTCTGGAAACCTCGTCCTCCACCACCATCACTCATAGGATACCCTTCAAGATGTGTACAGGACTTCCTATTGCTGCTGCAGTAAGGTGGGGGCCGCGGTAGCACTTGGTAGGGGGTGGGTGTAGGGGTTGGGAGGAAGGGGGAGTCAGCAATAAGGGGTGGGGGGGAGGGGGGGCGGCGGCGGCAGCCTCTGAGGAACAGAAGCCAGGTTGGATCACTTCCGGGAGAGGGGCAGTACTCGGGAGAGGCGCGGATTAACCTTTCCCAGGCCTGGCCGTCCTGCCCGATGACATTTGCTGCCTCCCCTCTCCGTCGGGGACCCCGCCACACACACACTTTACTCATGTGCTTATCTCAGGCCCCACCTTGATCTTCAAGCTCTTTGTGATCGATCAACTAGTTACTATTATGATCACCGCAATAATGTAATTCCTGAACTGTATGTTTTCAACCGAATGGCTTCCTGAATTCAATAAACCGTTCTTTATTTATCATCATTTATTGCACCTGCAAAAAGGTAAAGTGCCATGAGAGTGGCAGAGTGCAAATGATATACCCAGCTATCAAAAGGCATCAGGGTAAAGGCGCTGAACTATAGACAAGTCTCCCAAACGAGTGCAGTCTGTAAGGTACTGGAAAAGATGATAAGTAAGCTACTGGATGACTTCCCATAGAGAAAAGATAAGGCCGAAGTGGACTGTCTGCACCTGGACTTACTGGGAGTGAATGGGAGTGAGGGACACTTACTGGGAGTGAGTACGAGTGAGGGAAACTTGCTACCATATACAAGGCTGGTAGAGAAGCTGGATCTCCAAGCAGCAGTATAAAGGGGGAAAGTAACTTGGATAGATTATCTTCGTGGAAGGAGACAAAGGACCATGTCAGGGAAGCCTTCTCGAAATATGGTGAAGTCCCCAGTATGTGCCGCGGTACCTTCCAAGTTATTCTCCAGCCAGCTGATATGCCAGAGGGAGTGGTGGTGGGTGGGGAGGAGCCTTCTGCTTAATGCTCCGTCTCATTCTATGTAGATTACTAATGTTGGATCCTATTACTGTCTTCCAGCAGATAACTTCGTCAGAGATTATGCAAAAGGTCTTCCGTAATCCGTCCTTTCATTGGCCTCCCACATGAGGGGAGAGACAAAAGGCAGCGTGATTACGTCCGACAGGTATGACTGCCGATATTTAGCAGCTCTCTGAGACAGACAGGATCCCGTCAACCACTAAGAACAAGGCGTAACCAAGAACAGGGAGATGGAAGGGATGCGGAGGAACAAACGCCATCGAGAAAGAGTGTATGCCAGGCACATGTATAGACGCACACATGTACTTAAATACATACATACTGAAGGCCGTCTGCTCCTGCAGGGTGACAGTTCATGGTGATCAGGCAAGTTACAAGTCAAAGGAGCGCGTTAGAGTATCCAGAGTGATGAGGGAGTCAGTCCACAGACGAAATATTGATTTTTTTTTTTTCCCGCAAGAGCAACGAATTTATGGCGCACTCCTACCCATCCTTGTGGCCAGTGGCGCAACAGGATACAGAGCACATAAGGAAGGATTCGGTAGAGTGACGGGCCTTCCCAGCACTCCAGCAGGCGGTGAGTCAAAAGCCTCCCGCAGACGTGACCATCGTCAAGGCAGTCCATGGAACGAATTCTCACTAGACATAGGCCCGTGCCAGGCTTGTCACCAGCCCTGGCACCAGGATTGGACCTGACTAATCTTAAGCAACATCATCATCGTCAGAAGCCAGACGACCCAGGTGTTTAACACTGCCGCCCACCTGTACATTCTGCCGCTTGGGGGCACTGCAGGCCAGTCATGTTTCCGCACCGTCATAACACCGCTCAAGGTTGTTCAAGAACAGACGGCGCCGTAAGAACCTCGCCCGATCTAATCACGGTCAGCAAAAACTGGAGGAAATATAAAAAGCGAACCCAATTCTTCCACTGCACATTAGAAAATCTGGAGACTCCCATTGTACAGAAGACATCCCGAGGAAATGAGTATACTGTGCTCTGTCATGAAGCATTTCAGTTGTATTCCTGAGGTCTTCAGAATTACTGGTGAAAAGCACATCCAACCTCCAACCTGACTCGGACAAAATACACTGTGATTACAGTGAACAAGAACCACGCCGCAGGGTCTGAATATCATCACTGCATCTACCATGACGTGACATCACTCTACAAAATCCAGCAGAATCCGGAATCCGTTCCCGGGGAACGTGACTCTGCCACAGTAAACGTCACGGACGTTTCCTGAACTCCCCCACACTCTACACCAGTTTACTTTCGTCAAATGATTAGCTAGGCCAAATCTTACAACGTGAGCAAGACACTGCTGTCACTTGCCAAACCAGTGTAGAGGATGAGAGAAATATTGACGGATATATGTTAAGCTATATACACAGGCTGGTGGTCCCAAATATTCAGTAAACAGGTACTCACACATTTCACGCTATGCAGGAAAAGTTGAATAATTAAGGAGTCAAGTTCCACATGTGATGGGAGAGCCCCAGGTGTTCATTACTGAAGTATCCTCACGTTACAGTACGAATGCGGACAGGTTAGGTTACAGACGTGGCATGAGCTCTATGTATTGCATACAGAGACTTGGGTCAGTGCACACACAATTCTAAGACCTTTTCTTTTTCATACCATTTTCTCTTATTGTAGTTATTACGTGTTTCTAGTTGAATCGTCTGACCCTACTTAGTTTAACGTGTGTCGTGCCATATATACCGACATACATATATACCTATTCAGGTAAGGCATCAAGCCAACCATCCACACACCTGACCCCATCAAGCTTCAAGCTAAGGCTTTAATTTGCCTGGAGGTGTGTTGGTGTGCGGGAACTACCCTGCCACCTGGTCTATACGCGGAGCACGGTAATGAACCTGTCACCTGGTCTATGTACAGTGCACGGTAATGACCCTGCCACGTTAATGATCCTGGCGGTTATAAATTGATGCTGTCGGCTTCAAGCCCAAATAACCAAACAACCAACCTCAAAATCTAAAATGTTTTATCAGGGTTCAGACACAGGATTTTCTTACTGGGAGTGAGTACGAGTGAAGGACACTTATTGGGAGTGAAGACGAGTGAGGGAGACTTACTGGGAGTGAGTACGAGTGAAAGACACTTACTGGGACTGAATACGAGTGAGGAAAACGTACTGGGAGTAAGTACGAGTGAAGGACACTTACTGGGAGTGAGTACGAGTGAAGGACACTTACTGGGAGAGAGTACGAGTGTGGGACGCTTACTGGGAGTGAATGGGGGTGAGGAACACTTACTGGAAGCCAGTACGAGTGAGGGACATCTCTTCATACCGGCACCAGTATGGGTCATGACACACAGGTCATCTGACCAAACCTGATCACAACCAACGACCTGGCAACACTAACGATGTTGGGAGTACAGACTGTACGTGCGTGAGGGCGAGAGGCTAGGATTCAACCTTCTTAAGGAGTCAGGGATTAAATATGTCGTCTCATCTCAAGTCAGATAAAATTGCGGGAATATTCACGTTGGAGACGAACATGAGGAGGCGTCTGGATAGTCCTACCCGCGGCCGAGCCGGGAGCAGGAGGGTATTCTGACTCCTGTGTTGTGCATGTTAACGGCGGCTGCTGCTGCTGCTGCACTGTGTCAACCTGAGGCCCCAGGGAGAGGAGAGTGGCCTCACCTGCGCTCACCGCAAGACAGCATGACCCTCCACTTGGGTGCCACCACCAGCACCGTCATGACCAGTGTGGTGGTGGTGGTGGTGGTGTCGGAGCCGTGGTTCCCCCGCCACCCCCAGGACACACTACACCCGTCGGGGATCACGTGTGGGCGGGCCTGAGCCAGCAGTACACCCGAGCTGACCCGCCCACGCTCGCCTCCTCCAGTATCGACCCCGACGCCTGTTTTGATGCCGCCCCACACCCGCTAATTGGAGTTGCCAAATTCATAATGGCAAGATAACTAGAGGTGAGGGGAGGGTGACGAGGGCATCATAATGGTCAGCACACTAGTGCTGGGAGAGAGAGGGAGGGAGGGAGGGAGGGAGAGAGAGAGAGAGAGAGAGAGAGAGAGAGAGAGAGAGAGAGAGATAACAAGGGCATCATAACGAGCTGGTCGGTGGCAGAGGATTACAGCGGCGGTCTCATAATGATTGATTTGCGGCGGCATCCCGGGCGTGTTCAGAGTGCAGCCTGTGCTCATCCCGTGAGCGGCAGCGAATAATGAGTGGCACCAGAGCCAGTCCGAACAGCATAACAACATGCAAGTTTGCCCGTCCATTTTCCGGATCGGAAATCCATTCTTGATTATACACAGATTCAATTACACAAACACACACACACACACATACATATAAACACACGATTATGTACCGCTGGAGTTTGATTATGTGGTAAATGAGGACATAAGAAGAGCAGCCATGGACCCTGCCGCAAACAGATGTAACCGTGAAACTTGCATGAAACTCAACAATTTCTACGGGAACATCAACTGGGAAATGGTGTTTACTGGCCAGGAACCATGGTATTGTGTCGATAGATTTTGTGATATGTACAATAAAGGAGGGTTGAGAAAGAGGGAGGAGAGGTCCGGCGAAAGAAGTCACAAGACGAAGGACTTTTGCCATGTGCTGTGGAAAGATACAGGCGGCACTCCAGCCAGCATCTATTAGCTTTTAAGAGAGCAATCAACGGGAATAGCAGAAGAGTTAGAGAGGATCGTGTAAGGAAACGTGAGGAACTGCATGACGAAGCTGACAAGCGTTTTCACTCTGTAAGACACCGTTGCCCCAAGGCCAGCGAGTTGGAATGGGAAGGAGGTCTTGGAAAGCTTTGAAATATCGAGATGACACAAACTGATTGTGAAAGGGTTTTGAACTATACCAACGCTCGTGGTCCTGATAAAGTTTCTCCCTGTGTGTTGAAGGTACGTGCAGGTACACTTGACACGCCTAGTAGTTCCACAGTCTCAGCCAAGCAATGCCACAATCTGAGTTAAGCAGCGCCACGGTCAGAGCCAAGCGGAGCCACAATCTGACTCGGGCAGTGCCACAGTCTAATCCAAGCAATGTCACAGTCTGGGAGAAGCAGTGCTACAGTCTGGGCCAACCTTCCGTAAGCACCAAAACTGGCTGACCCATCACTGTTGCCCCTCGCTTCCGCGGTACTAATACATCAGACCACCTCACCCTCTCTTCTGTCACCGACATCAAAGGACACGGCAGATGTCACCCAAAACCGGAGACAAACTAAAATCCACCAAAGATTTCTGCAAAAATTTCTGTGTGCGGTTCGGTAATGTTTACCTGAAAGACCACACAAAAATATGTTTGTTTCGTCAGTGTACAGACGGTTGTGGAGTTTTCTGTAGAAATGATACTATATGTGTAACTGTTAGGTCTGTACTAACCCAGAGTTCTCATGTAAAATGGACCCCTAAGCTCAGGGTATAGAACAATGAGGTGCTGAGCTGTGTGGGAGGCCTCGGATTGGCTCCGTCAGCTACTCAGGACGCCTCCTCACACAGGCCGGTCAGAGGTCGCATCAGGGGCCCCCAGCTGGGCGGGACGGTTGTCGCATCCGTCATTACAAGGCTAACTAATTAGCCCCCTGGGCACGACGATACCACCCTCTGGGCCTGGCCTGATGTTGGACCTAACCCTTAAAGACCGGGTCAAAGGTCGTTGTACCCAAAGGTCGTAGAGCCGTGCTCAAGCGTCGTAGGGCCGAGTTCATGGGGTCACGACTTCTACACTGGAAACGTGGAGATCAGAATAACTTCAGTCTCCGTAAAGGCCACACCAATCAGGTAATTGAACCGAGCCCGGATCCTGAAATGATTCTGGCGCAACTACCTCAGAGGCGGGGTACAGCACATGGCGTCACAAGGACTTAAAAAGACTTAACTTTTGGTACAAAGTTAAAAGGTTTTGAGGACCGAATGAAAGACATTGATTTGATATTTGTCGCTGTCAGCGGCAACTCTATTGTGTGTTGTACTCTAGGCTCGTCCTGTGAGAGGCAATGCAAAGGGACTACATCAAAGACAGATTTGAAGTAGCCAGGAATACACTAGAGATAAGACCTCTACGAGGAGGGTACGCTGAGAATATCCGTAATTAATTCAAAGCGTTGCAATATCACCTCCTGAACTGGAGCAAGACAGTCCAAGCAAGTATATTCCTTGATAACGTCTCACGACACAAAATTCTGCTCACAGTGACGCGACAACTGACTCACTCACCAACGAACCGAAGGCTTTTTCTTTTCGAATCGTCATGTCATCACTATGAAGGAAGATCCTCAGTATCATTAGCTGGTTGCTACCTCACAGGCCAAACGGTCTTCTGTTATCGGTATATACACTGGAGCCCTATATCAAAACTAGCTTCCAAAACAATACCAAAATCCAAATGAAAAAAGTCGGACAATTTTCCAAACCTGACAATGCTAACGTGATGGCTGGCCCCACACCGACGAGATTAACGTCATGTTGTCCTGATGAATTCAATCTGCATCAATCTACGTCTGATGACCAACAGAGACCACACTGCCCCCAGCGGCCAACTTGCGCCCCCTTCCTCCTCTTTTTCAATAGATATAGATTTAGACTGAACAATTCTAACTGTCTCAGCAGACATACAGACGAAGTATTTCTCTGGACGTATGGGCAATGGGCAAATAGGTGGGGGTGGGTGGGTGGAGGCAAATACAGAGTTAACGGCGAGTGCAATACATCAAAAACTGAAGGGTGGCAGGTGGGCCCAGAGGGTCCTCATCCCATTAGGGGGGTGGGGGGAGGGTGCACTAATGGCGCTGGATATCAATGTGCATCTAAAAATACGAGCGATAAACAGGAGATTATGACGGTGACGTCAGTGCACAGGAGGGTCAGTAATCCATGGGTGCTGCTCCCCATCAGATGCGTCCCCTCCAGCTCACTCGCTGACCTGGTTTGACCATTCTTCTCCCTCCCTCTCCCACACGCACAGTCTGCCTTCCTTTCCCTCCCACACACATCCTGCCTCACTCCCCCACAGCGAGGGTACGTCCCACACAGGCCTCGGGGCTGGAGCAGAGCAGGAGATATCGACCGGCACTTAGGTCTAATCAGAGAGATAATGAGAGAGCGACAATAATCATCCAGTGGGGAACTGATCCTCTGCCAATCCTCTACGGTAATCCCTCACCAACTGTCACTTGGAGGCGGGCGGGGAGGGGGCAGGACCCAGGGACCGCCCGCCACCAGCTGCCAGTAGAAGGTGGTGTCCTGCTGGCTGCAGCGGTAGATGAGGGCCATCTGTCACCAGCTGCCAGAGGGAGGGCGGTTGCCTTTACTGGTGATTAGTGGGAGGAGTCGGGGACCATGTGTCACCAGGCGGCAGGGAATGCTGGTACTTGAGGCGGCGGCTATGGTGGCCGCACTCACTCCACCGCCCCTCCAATGTTGCCAGAGGAGACGACCTGGTGGTGGCGGTGGTGGTGGTGGCAGTGGTGGTGTCAGGGGTAATGGTGGTGAAAGTGGTAGTATAGCATCTAGTATGGCAGTGGTCACGACTATAATATTTCTTCGCACGAGAGAGAGAGAGAGAGATGGAAAGTCGGGCTCCAAGATGGCCCCAGGAGTGGCACCAGCAACTCACGCCACCATTCATCCACTCAGGGCCACACTTAAGACGCTAATCAAGGCATCCTGTCAGCATTGCACAATACGTTACTCCCTTCCGAGTTCCCGCTCATACAGTTAACTACGGCTCATCACCATCGTCCTCTCCGTGCCAGACACGTATCCTCGTCGCGAGCATCACCTCACTTCCTCATCATGAATCCTCAGTCATGGCCAGAGGGACTATTCATCAGATCTACACTCCTTGTGTCAGACATACCACCCAGTCTCCAGCATGACGACTGTGTTAGATACACCAACATTCATCAAGGATACACTTCCTGTGTCAGCTACACCAGCCATTCCTCTTCAAGACCGCACTTGCTCTGTGCAAGCTACAAGAACACCCACCGTCAACACTACATTCAAAGGTGTATGAATCATCATGTATTTTTCCCACTAGAGTATGTTACAGTCTCGTGTATTGCAAGCCTGTACACGATGCTGCTCTTCTCTGGTAATAAAAACCCCAAAAAGATGACATTGCCGGAGAAAACAAGAAAGTGATATGCAAAACAACTTCTGCTGCAGCTAATCACCATTACATCACAAAGGTCCCCTGCGGTCAGATGCCTTCATTAAGACCTAACTCGTCTTGGTTTACTGCAGAGAAAACAAGAGAGAAAAGCCTCCACTAGACACCTCTTAACAAGCACTCAGGCTACGTAAACACGGCCCAGCTCTGGAGAAGGTCTTTCTTGGGTCAAGCACTGGTGCTGGTCCGGGAGGCGTGCGCCCTTCCCACACTACACCACTCTCTGGTCACGTCCCCACCCACACCCACCAACCTCCACCACGCTCTTGTGACTAGCCTAACGCATCCACGCACCTCTACCACGCTCTGGTAACTTGTATAACGGAGTCGAGTCCAAACCACTCGGACTCATCTACACTACCAGTCTGACCTCAAAACTTAACCCACTTGCTTAACGCCATTTGTTTGATCTCTTTCCCATTTCTATAGACATCACTCCGTATTCTGTCCCCGAGAGCTGCCTGCTTTCGTGCCCCTACCATCAATTACACCGAGAAATACTCGGCAAGCCTCTGTGTCACGTGATTACAGTGTGGCCACAGGCGACCAAAAGGTGGACCGTTGTCATGTCTGTTTCTTTCCCTAACCAGAGAAGCTTTGCAACTGTTTACTCTTTCATGCCTCCCCTCACACCTACGACCTGGCCAGTTTTCAAAGGCAAATTTTTCATATCTCTTAAAGTCAATTACTTTCCCTTTTTTCTCCTCACTTCTTTTATGTCTTTTGCATATTCCACTTAAGGTTTGGCCTCGATGCAGACTTTACACATACACCCACGGGCCCCCGTGGTGTATTATCGTTATTGACCATGAGCCAGCAAGGGCCAACCCAGGTTCGGATCCGCACGAGTTCGAATCCACACCCAACCTAGGTGTTCATCCTCCCCTTGGGGCTGGCCGATAGATGGGTACCTGACTTAAACTTGTTTTTTTTCTGTGTGTGTGTGTGTGTGTGTTTGTGTGTAAGCAAAGATACATAACAGTAACGACATAATGTACACACAGACACAGACACACACACACCTCAACCAGCCTGTGATCACGTGCTCCGGCATGCCAACACACTTCACCCAGTGTCGCCCTGTCCTGGCATGCTGATCCACAAGCCCGGGTATTGAGCTGGTTTCCAAATAAAGCTTAAGTGGTGATGAGAGATATATCACCAGTCACCAGGCAAACACCCGTCCCCCCTTGTACGTGGCACGTTTCACGCACCGTCCGTACATCAGGTGTCCGTAGTACGTATACTAAGCTTCACCACGAACTTCTACAAGACTGAGCATAACGGAACAGAATTACGAATACAAATCAGAGCATAATGGTGCAGCGTTACCAAACCCAATTTCACAAAAATGACCAATTCATTCGAAAATCACCCTCGTAATATGCATATATCTTGTGTCCTATTTCACGTCGGTTCAGTTCATTTATTTTTCTTTATATCAGGTTCGGCAAGACTACTTATCTTGGCATGAATGGCCCCATTCAGGATAAGGACCTGAGGAGAGAGTCAGATGGTCCGTGCGTTGGCGGGTAGCAGGTGGCGGCAGCCATCTTGTGACCCGTGACGACCTCCCTTGTAAACAAACACCAGCTTAAACGTTGACGTCCCTCACATACGTCGGCCATCGAGACTCGTCTCGCTCTTCCAAGGGTCTTCGTGTAAGCGCTGGCTTGTGTGTTGCCAGGCGGGGGTGTCTATGTGTAACTACCTATTTGCACCGTATGGGGAGTTCTGCACCCTTCAAGCTTTCCCTGGCATCACAGTTCAATATCCTGGCCACACTTACAGTCAAAACTCCATTCGTCAACTGTTCTGTCACAAAAATACTTCTTTACATCTTTTCCGAAAAGATCCTCGCTTGATTACATGTTCTAGCCTCGGGTCGGTTTATCTTTGCTCCTTTCGAAGAACTGTTCGCCGTCTACATCATCAAGGTGTAGACTTTCATGTATACGAGCGCGAGTGTTCGTGTAAATACACAAGTGACCAGAAGGTGATCGTGTAAACCAGGTATGGAAGTAACAGTTCATGTGCTATGCAACTGGTGTGTGTTTCTGTGGATGTGCGTGAGACTGGGTTCGATCCCCTCGATTGTGTTAACGGGTGGGGTCTGTCGAAGCGTTGTATTTCAGTGCGTAAGACCTAGATATAATTAATGGCGAGTGTTTTCTAGCGCCGTGACTGGTTCGTAGCTCCGGACCTGATGGGAAGTGTCCCGTCCCGACTGTGGCATGTAATGGACAAGTGATAATGCTTTCTGTAGGCTAAATACATGGGTAGCACTTAACTACTTCTCTTTTTCTGGTAGTATGCTCTTTCATGATGGGAGGTGGGTTGCCGCCAGGTAAACACTGGTCAATTGGGGGACAAAATTACCGACCGACTACCAGAGGACATCTGACGTCGTCTCCTTCAGGAAGGCTGGAGGAAATAGCTTTCCAGGGAGGCGGACGCGGAGGATCCCTTCGACACATCCATGATTACTTACACGAGATGCAACACACGACATTATGTCAACGATGGCTTTTAAAGTAACCAGTACTGTATGTCCTTCAAGGTTCACTATCAAAAACACTGCAGTTCCTGATCTTTCTACGTAGCTTTCCTCTGCTGCTATTTCTGATATACACACATAAATTGCAATGACCCTTATTCTACGTGAGAAACATCCCCACTTGAGAAACATCTGCAGGCCAATCGACGGTCAACGGAACTCGAGTTACGGCACAGCTACAGGATGGCATGTATAGCCATGCTCACGGCTGACGACGGCAGGGCAAGGGAGTGGCATGATTTAAAACTACTATGCTTTTAACCCGATTTGACATTCAGCAGCTTCTGATATACAAAACCATGAGACAGAGAGCACAAAACTCAGTTAACTAATGTCAGGGGAGATGTGACGTTCTTCACCAAAGTGATTATTTATACGGCAGAACAAGCTAAGAGTCCAAGGAGTAAAAAAGAAGACTGAGCAGTTCAGGAAAATATAAAACGAAGGAGAAAAGCTAAGAGAAGGGGGTCACACGAGTGTAAAATTCCCTTCCTGTTTACTCCCTTCCTTGCACGTGATAAACACAAGCACCACTCACATACAGCTACAAACAAAGGCCCAATAATATCAAACACAAATACACTATGATGAACCCAAGTCTGTTCAATGGACTTTGTGAATATGTTTTGATGACTTGCTGATGAGGTATTGATACTGTTTACCTATCACGCGTTTACTGTAGTTGATTTTTCTACGTTATCTAAAAGTGAATTAATTCTTTTTGCCCAACATGAAGTTTAATAACTTGTGTCCTATTCTCCCGACAATATACTCATTCAAAGAATGATAATTCACCTTGTATAATTTATTTCTTTTTAAGGAATGATTAACCTATTTCTATTCAGTTAACCACAGAAAGACACACAGTAATATCTTGCCTTACAAAGAGTGGAGTCTGGCTTGACGTTAAGATTGTAGTGTGTAGGAGAAAACCTGGTGGCGGAGTGTGAAGCTGTCAGTGTCAACCAACCCGGCAACACACACACACTGTTGACAGTGGGCGGTACGACCCACTGTGGCGTCCCACCCACCGCCTCAGGTTCAGACTGGTTCTTGATATGGGGGATACAAGATCACATGTCTCCCAACACCAACCCACGCTACAGGTTCTCATTTGTCATTTTTCTCACCTCTTCAGTACCTGTTATCGTGTACCACGGTGGAGTGACTTGCCCCTACCAACCCACCAGAGGACGGTGGCCAACGCATTGCCACACAACCAACCACACCACACCGGGGGAGAGTCTTTCCAACTGTTCATTCTCTCCGGAGGTGCTTGTTAGTGTGTCGCCTACCGATCGAACCTTTCCACAAAAAACCTTCCGACATTTAGGCACAAACTGGTGTGGAGATACCCGGAATACATCCACAGGAAAAGACAGATATGCCAGGCAACCAAGGATCAAAATGAATTAAAAAAAAAAAAAGGGGGGCCCAAAGATTCGTACATGAAGGTCATTTACATATGCTATAATCACCAAATGTAAAACCATGAATTGCTTAATTAAGAACGTAAGTGAAAAAGGATCGCGAATAAAAGTAGAGGCACTGAGGTGTTACCAGGACCAGTGGAAATTCATACATGACCGGAAAGGCAACAGAGAGTCGCAAATCTGATGGCGAGTGGACGTGGCCGCATCAAGAGCCCTCTAACAGACACATCAGTTTCTGCAGTGATCCACACGCAGGGTCGGTGAGCACGTCAGCAAGACGGCCCTTCGCCAGAAGTGTTCTTCATTTCAGTCTCGTCTACGGGGTTGGGGGATGGGGGGGGATGGATTGACTTGCCGTCACAAGCACGTGGGATTTGAAACTATCCACAGTTGTAGTTACACGATCCGAGACGTGATGGAACATCGAACCTGAGCGATAGACATAAAGCCTAAGTACAAGGATTGGTCTGGGTGAAGAACCTGCTGGATGATGAAGGTTGGTTTGTTAATGGATCTATCAAATCTCCCTGCTGTAGCGCATTCACGAGCACATATGTTCGGCAGTCGATCCACACTCAACCCACCTGAACGTTCATCCACCCCTGAGGGTTGGTCGATAAATTGGCTCTGGCCAGGATATATATATATATATATATATATATATATATATATATGCAGAACCTTCACTTCACCGTGAAGAAATTGTCCTAGATCACCGCACTGGAAAGAGAAAATAAGAACAGTAAG
>JAYMFT010066236.1:0-14735 GCA_038088735.1 Panulirus argus
ATGTGTGTGTGTGTTTGTGTACAATACACCACTGGAGAGAGAAATTAAGCACAGTTAGTACTTTCGTTTATTACATCTTCAGACAGAGAGAAAAATGTATGTGTTGGGAGTGGTTTTATACAAAGGCAAATTTGAGGCGTGGCTTCATTAGGTAATCTTGGAAGATCAGGTGGTCTCCTGACCTAAACTGACATGGCTACGTTGACAAGACGATCGAATACCACGTGTTCAAGTATAGATGTCCCCAGGAAATGGCGCCTCTCCCTTGCTCGGTATGCACTTAATGAAGACGAGAGGAAACACTGCAGAAGTCTCGAAGGCTAGGGTCCAAGTTCAGGAAAGTGTTGAAAGCGTACGTGGTATCCATATCTGCAGTTACCGACATGACTAGGTATCCGCAGGAACGTCCCAAGACGGCCTGCATACTTAAGTGTTGATGCTAGCTCTCGTATTCGAAGAATAAGATCCTTATTCTCCCCTGATCCAGATGCGATCCCGTCAATAGCAGACCTGTAATCGCAGCAAACAAGCAGAGGGAAGAGACCACCGGTTGTTTCCTCAGCAAGAAGAGTAGCAAGGAGGGTTATCAGCTCAGCCTGAGTGGAGAATGCCCCGTCAGAGACTCTGAGAGAGAGTTTCATAGACTCAGGGGCATCAGGACGGGAGATGTAGACACCAGCCCCGGCCCTGCCCGTAGCAAGGTCAACAGAGCCATCAGTGTAGATGATGGCCCTACCTGGAGAACACTGGGCTATCCTGGAGAGGTGGTATGCACGGAAAACAACAGGGCTCGTGTGGGATTTCGGGAGCGGTCCACTGAGGGCAATCACTTCAGGTTGAAAATCCAGCCATGGAGAGGAAGACAAACCAACAGCAAGGGTGACAGCAACATCATGCAGTAGGTCGTGTTCCAGCAGGGTTCGGATGAGTGACCCCCGCCACTGTCTTTTAGATGGAGGTCGGCCTTGGAGAGCAGGAGTCAGGTTGACCTGGACGTAGTTGCCTCGTGGATCTCGCAGAAAGGAAACGGCGGTTTTCAAGTAAATTTCCTGGATACGATCCTGTAAGGGAGAAAGACCAAGTTCGGTATACAGGGAAGTAGAACGTGTCCACTGAGGGGCCCAGAAGATGATACGAGCAGCTTTCCTCTGAATAACTTCGAGACGATTGACAGCAGTGCGACTAATGTTGACAAGGGCAGACAAAGGACTTGTACATGGTGAGAAGTACAGGGATGATGGCAGCAAGGGAACCCCTGCACATGGTGGCGAGAGTTTGCGTAGATACATTGAATATATACTGCGAGCTCCTATAAGAGTCTCCTGAGGCAAAAACGTGTCGATTTACAGCCAAACAATCTTTGACCTGAATGGCCCTTCGTAATCTTTCACATATCACATTTCTGAGTCCTACAAGGTTAATGAATATTTCAAAATCCCCTGCTGTCACGAAAGTTTTTCAAATGAATATGGTCCCTTTCATCACAAGGAAATTTTTACTCTCATACATAATCAAATACAATGACAATTAATCACTTCAATTATATTTTGAATTACAATTACAATATTTCTGTAACTGAATTTCAATTGAATTACAATTACAATCCCTCCAACCCTGTATATACCCGATTAATACGAACTGAATAAATGACACAATTTTCTTAAAATGTAATCATTAATTACAGGCCTTAATGACTCCCAAATAATATTTCAAACCATTCTTATTCAGCATGAAAAATAGTCACTTCGGAAAAATTCTAAAAATTTAAGCCATCAAAAAGATTTTCATTTAAAACTGTAATATAACATGACGAAACCTTTTATAGTTGAAGTAGTGATGGAAAATATCTAATTATTCTTCCCTTGGCAGAGATATACCCGAGTAATACAAACCGAATGAATGACAATCTTCTTAAAATGTAATCATTAATTACAGACTTTATTGACCCGCGAACAGTATTTCAAACCCATATTCGTAGTCAGCATGTAAAATAGCTCTTACACTAAAGTTTCCAAGAAAATCTAGTCACCTCAGAAAAACACCAAAAATTGCATGGTAATAGTTCAGGTATCTTTTAACCCCAAGACCCTGAAGTTGGTGGCTCCTACCGCCTCCCCTCCCCTGCAGCGGGGCTTCTTCCCAGGTTTAACTCCCCCCCCCCGGGGGGGGGGGGGGAGAGAGAGCGGGGCCCCGCTCCCGGGCAGCCACTGCCTAAGCTGAGTGAAATGGCTTGGCGTTAGCCAGAATAAAAATTCATGAAGTCGGCGGCCCTGCCTCCTCCCCTCACCTGCAGCTGGGCCCCTTCCCCTTTGGCTCGGTGTAAAGGAGTTGCTGCTCTTAGTTTTAAACTATGGGAGTACAGTCTCCGACCCTTTCACAGTTCAAGACAACAGATGTTAATCATCGTAAAAGGTTCATATTTACTTTAGATACTCCTTGATACATTGTAGATATTTCGTTTTCGTTGAACGAACTGTAGAAGAGAGAATTGTTTAAAGAGATTCTTTTATATACCTTTTGAATGAATTTAAAGTAAGCCAAAAGGGATAATTCTATATAGATAGTTTTAAGTTTTTCGATATTATCCATCCATGCTGTCTTTTGACAGTGGAGGAGATAATTGGCCACTGTGAAATATTTAAGATTGGTTTTTGGAGTGGCTTTTTTTGTCGAGTGGCTTTCTTTGTGGAATTTCATGGCTGTCTTGATGCTTAGTTTCCGTACGTGTTTGGTTTGAAGAAGTCCTTTGTTCCTGAAGATGTTAGGTTTGTGGCGGTAGTTAGATTAGGGATAGCAATGAACTTGTGAACGCTCTTGATGATGGATATTTTTGGGGGTTGTGAATGATTTCTTTATATTTTGATTAACCATTGGTTTGTGATGTTACCTCTTTGTTTGCAAAGGTCTGCTGATTCTGTAGTGCTGCATGATTGTATGGGGGCATGGTTTGTGGTGGAGTTTACTGTGGTGAAGTGGGAGCTACCCCTGTTCGTAAATATGATTTGCGGGAAGCATACGCTTAAGTAGAAGCACATGGTCGTGAGCTTACTTCTTTAACTTTCGGTTTATCCTGACCCAAGACTTGAAGCCCGTCCGGTACAGGTTGTACCTCTCGGCTTCGGGTCCTGTGCGGTCCAGCATTAGGTCCATTGGACCAGGAGACAGCGTGTCCAGATACCTAAGATAATGAAATAAAAAGGGAATGTAAAAGGGTCTGTCGATCAGGAAGCTGTGGTATAGTATAGGAATTCTAGCGTGGGAGTGGGTTACAAAGATATTCTAATATTGTGCCGTTATTATCATTATCGTTATCATTATCATTACTATTACTTTTATTATTATTGTTATTATTATCATTATTATTATTATTTTTTTTCATTATTATTATTATTGTTATTATTATCATCATCATTATTATTATTATTATTATTATTATTATTAATTTTGTATATTACTCTGTCCTCTCCGACCCTTTTCCATTAAACTGCAGATGGGGCATGGGGGGTCGTTCTAGCATCCAACCCACGCCTGATTCTGCCCCTTGCCATTCTGTAGCGAAGATGGCTGTAGGTCGCCTGAGCTACACCCGAACTCCATACTTGTCTTGTGACGTCACTTTGTATGAGGCGAACCACAACCACACCTCTCCCTATCCGACGCCACTCACCTCTCT
Organism: Panulirus argus; assembly: GCA_038088735.1. Taxonomy (NCBI): domain Eukaryota; kingdom Metazoa; phylum Arthropoda; class Malacostraca; order Decapoda; family Palinuridae; genus Panulirus; species Panulirus argus. The sequence goes on from JAYMFT010066236.1 coordinate 3,674, forward strand.
CGCAGAAGGCGCAGCAGATCGCCGTCGTTTGCTAGGGGCAGGAGCCTGCCGATTGCTCCCGACTTCACAAGAAGCACTAGCTGAGGAGGTGCAGATAGGTGTGGTAAATGGGAAGGTCAGAGAATAGAAGAACTGATGGTTTACAGTGAAGTTCTCTGAGGTCAGCAGGTAACTAGACCCCTGGTCGTTCATGGCGAGGTTATCTGGGGGCAATAGGTAACAGAGTACCTGATGTTTCATGGTGAGGTTATTCAAGGTCAGCAGAAAACAGGAGACATGGTGGTCCATGAGGCAACTGAACAAGCACGCCCCAGGGGTAGCCCCTGCGGCGAGGGTGCTACTCTAGGGTGTATCCTGCCTAAGCTCAATGAAATGGCCTGACGTCAGCCAGGAGAAAAAATCCCTCAAGTCAGCGGCCCCTGCCGCCTCCCCTCCCCTCCAACGGGTCACCAGCCCAGGAACGTCCAAGGAGCCCTGTTCCAGGGTGGATCCTGCTTCAGATCAATAAAATGGCCTGGCGTTTAACTGAAGAAAAATCCCTATATCTTGGACTTAACTGGGTAGAAATATTTTGAAGAACAAGAACATGAATTCCTAAGATTCAGCTAGAACATATGAAGAACCTCTGTAAAGGGAATTACTCATCTTGACACCGAGACAGTGTTCTAAAATACGTTGTGAACACACCTCAAGAGCATTAACCTTCAGCAAAAATTGATCTCAATTTATCAAAAAACACCATCAACAACACTCATTACCACTAAAGAGTATTCAAGTTCAAAAGAAAGCCCTACGTTATGGCAAAATTAATAAAACCACTTAGAAAGCTACTCAGATATGGCTGATCACCTTACACATTAGAAGAACAGTTAAATTATACGACAAGGAAAACTAAAAATCATCCAGACATCGAGGCAATGGTTCTACAATACCTTGCTAAAGCATCCACAGCGTTTCAACCTTCAGCCAAAATCGATCTCGGCCAGCTATCCTCCGAAATCACTATTGACTACACCCATTACCACTACACTTACGTCAGACAATCAATGCGTTCAAAAACAAAGCACTATGATTCAGCAAAACCAATAAAACTACTTGATAATATACTCCGTGATAAGATATAACTGTACACACGTCTTGAACCCATCAGTATTTTTCCCAACAAGCTTTGAGACGACTATGATCAAAAAAAGGCAAGCAGCAAGGACCAAAAACACGAGAAACAACTACATCAGGAAAAAAGATAACCTAGCAAGGATGAAGACACGAGGACAAGAATAGCTGTTTACGAGATTTCTTACGACGGCTGCTGCACTTCGTATTTCGCTGGAGGACGTGGACTTGTAATGAGAACCAACGAACACTGGGCTGAGGTTCGTCACCACAGACTTAACGTTAGAGACAAGGAGAGGCGACGAATGACATTTTCCCCGGTGCATTAAGACAAGAATCATACACCGAAGCAAGAATAAAAAGCCCAGGGAAGCTTTGGAATCAGCAGCAGCAGCAGAGTGGGCAGTGGACTCTGCGTAGCTCCGCCGTTCCCAAAAACTCGTGGGATCTGTAAGAATAGCATGCACCCTCAGTGTGTCCTTCGTTCATCTGAGGATGATTCTTGGGTCGAGATACGCGTCAAAAGCAGAATTCCTTCTCCTGTTGGAACGTAATAAAACACATTCCAACAGCTAACGCAACCCCGTGAAGATATAATATGTTCCCCGATATGTATAGAGATCATTCAACACACTAACATGGACACCGCTGGGTGGGGGTAGGGGGAAAGACACTTGATGAACCTTATATAGGAACTTCGACCTTGACCTAATCTCCAGCTATGGTAGAAAATTGTAGAAAAGATTAAGTCCAGGCTGCTTCCATACACGTTTTACCAAACTAACAAAAAAAGACAACCTCATAAAATACAGTAGCAATAACATTAAGAATTAACGTCACAATAAAAAGTAGCGGACAACTTCTGAGAAACAGTCTTCTAGGCAAGAGCTTTAATAGACGAAACAGAGACTAAAATACTCTTCATACAAATACCTAGACTCAGAAAAGGTGGGAGGCTACGCAATCTACTCTGACTGGTCAGCTGCCGACGTCCTCTCTTCCGTAACCCTCCAATCAAACCCTGCCTGTTCTGCTGCTGATCTGGCCCACAACATGCTGCTTGCCTCTCGTAGTGCCATTTTTTCAAAGCGGATAATTTCAAAGCTTCTTCCTGGATTTGTAATCAGTGCCTCAGTGTAAAACTCTCTTGCCACGGCCAACCGAGACAAGTACCTATTGTCGTCAGAGTGGGTGACTAACGCGGTTTTGTAAGTTTGCCGTGACAAATTAAACCCTTTTTGATTGATGATTCTTGTTACAAGTACACGTCCGGTTTCTCTGAAATATGACCTCAATGCACCGCAAGAAATCTCGTAAACTATGCTGTTCATGTTTCCCTGCCTGTCTTTCCTCATTCTCATTCGGTAACCTATCGTCGTCCCTGATGTTAAAGGATTCGAGAACAAAACTAAGCCCCTACATCTTCGAAAACATTTTAGTGACAAAAATTGAACCCACTAAATCTTGGATCCAAATGGGTGGAGATCATTTGAAGAACAAGAACATGAATTCCTAAGATTATGATAAAACATACTTAGATTCTCTGTAAAGAAAATTTCTCATTATGACACGGAGACAGTGATCTACAATACGCTCTGCTCACACAAAGAACAACAACTTTCAGCAAAAATTTATCTCAAGACGCATTCATCAAAAACCACCATTAACCACACTAATTATCACTAAAGAATACTGAAGTTCAAAAACAAATACCTACTTTACAGCAAATTCTATAAAATTACTTACAAAGCTACTCAGATATGAGAGATGTACTCACATATCTTTCAAAAAGAATATAACAAATTATACGTCAAGGAAAACTAAACATCATCCTGACAAGGAGGGAATGGTTCTACATTACCATGCTAATGCATCCAAAGAATTTCAACCTTCAACCAGAATCAATATCGGACAGCAGTCCTCCGAAATCACTAATGACAACGCCTATTACCACTACACTTACGTTAGGCAAACAATACGTTCAAAAACAAAGCACTAGAATTCATCAAAAGCAATGAAACTACTTGATAATCCACCACGAGATAAGACATAACTTTACACACGTCCCATGCCCATCGGTGTTTTTCCCAACCAGTTTTAAGACAATATGATCAAATATATTCACTCAACAAGGGCCAAAAATACGAGAAACAACATCAGGAACAAAGATAATTTAGCGAGGATGAAGACACGAGGACAAGAACAGATGCTTTTGAAATTTCATTCGACGGCTGCTTTACGTTGCATTTCGCTGGTGGACGTGGACTTGTAATGAAAATGAACGAACATTGGGCTGAGGATAGTCACCACTGACTCGTGTTACTCACCCGGAGAGGAGACCAATGACATTTGTTTCGGTGCATTGATGCAAGAATCAAATATTGAGGCAAGGATGAAAGGCTCAGGTGAGCTTTGGAATAAGTATCGCAACCATCACCTCAAAACCTACCATGAACACGAGGTTCAGCAGCATGTTGCAGGCCAAGTCAGCAGCGGAAGTGGCAGCGCGTGACTGGAATGTTACAGAAGAGAGGATAGCAGCAGCAGAGTAGGCAGTGGACCCTGCGTAGCTCCGCCGTTCCCAAAAAGTTTTGGGATCTGTAACAAAAGCATGTAGCCTCAGCGTGTCCTTCGTTCCTCTGAGAAGATTCTTGGGTCGAAACACGCGTTAAAAGCAGAATTCCGTCTCCTGTTGGTACATAATAAAACACATTGCAACAGCTAACGCAACCCCATGAAGATATAACATGTTCCCCGAGATGGATAAAGATCATTCAACATACTAACATGGACACCGCTGGGTGGGGATAGGGGGAAAGACACTTGATGAACCTTATATAGGAACTTCGACCTTGACCTGATCTCCAGCTATGGTAGAAAACTGCGGAGAAAATAAAGACCAGGCTGCTTCCATATACGTTATACTAAACTAACAGGAGAAGACAACATCATAAAATAGAGTAGTAATAATATTAAGAATTAACGTCACAAGAAAATGTAGAGGACAACTTCTGAGAAACAGTTCTCAAGGCAAGAGCTTCGAATAGATGAAGCACAGACTAAAATACTCTTCATACAAATCCCTAGATTCAGAGAAGGCGGGAGGATACGCCATATCCTCTGATTGGTCAGCTGCCAACGTTCTCTCTTCCGTAACCCTCTACTCAAACTCTGCCAGTTCCGTTGCTGATCTGGCCCAAAACATGCTGCATGCATTTCGTAATGCCAGATTTTCAAAGCGAGTAATTTCAAAGCTTCTTCCTGGCCTCAGTATAAAAGTCTTACCTCGCTTAACCGAGACAAATACCTATTGTCGTCAGAGTGGGTGACAAACGCGGTTTTGTAAGTGTGTTTTGACTAATTAAACCCTTTTGATCGATGATTCTCGTTACAAGTCCACGGGAACTTTCTCTGAAATATGACCTCCTCAATGCACAGCAAGAAATCTCGCAAACGAAGCTGTTCTTTTCCCCTGCATATCATTCCTCATTCTCATCCGGTAACCTATCTTCGTCCCTGATGTTAGAGGATTCGAGAACAATATTAAGCACCTACATCTTCGAAAACACTTTAGTGACAAAAATTGAACCAACTACATCTTGGACTCAAATAGGTAGAAATTATCAAGAAAAAGAACATGAATTCGTAAGATTGATAAAACATACTTAGAATCTCTGTAAAGAAATTTTCTCATCATGATACCGAGACAATGTTCTACAATACGTTGTGCACACACCCCAAGAACAATAACCTTAAGCAAAAATTGATCTCAACAAGCATTCATCAAAAATCACCATTAACCACACTCATTACCACTAAAAGTATTCAAGTTCAAAAAGAAAGCCCTACTTTACAGCAAATTTTATAAAGGTACTTAAAAAGCTACTCAGATATGAGAGATTACCTCACATATTTTAACAGAAAAATTTATCACATCATACGTCAAGGAAAACTAAACATCATCCTGACAAGGAGGCAACGGTTCTACAATAACTTGCTAAAGCATCCATAGAATTTCAACCTTCAGTCAAAGCCAATCTCGGCCAGCAATTCTCCGAAACCACTAATGACAACACCCATTACCACTACACTTACGTTAGGTAATCAATACGTTCAAAAACAAAGCACTATGAATCAGCAAAATCAATAAAAGTACTTGATAATCCATCCTGATATAAGACATGACACACACGTCCTGTACCCATCAGTATTTTTCCCAACCACTTTGAAGACTACTCTGATCAAATACAGGCAAGCAACAAAGGCCAAAAATACGAGAAACAACTACAACATCAGGAACAAAGATAACCTATTGAGGATGAAGACACGAGGACAAGAACAGCTATTTACGAGATTTTATTTGACGGCTGCTGTACGTCGTATTTCGCTGGTGGACGCGGACTTGTAATGAGAATCAACGTACACTGGGCTGAGGATCGTCACCACAGACTTAGTCACCCGGAGAGGAGACGAATGACATTTGTTTCGGTGCATTGAGGCAACAATCAAACACTGAGGCAAGGATAAAAAGCCCAGTGAAGCTTTGAAATTAGTACTGCAACCATCACCTTAAAACCTACCATTAACACGAGGTTCAGCAGCATGTTGTATTCCAAGTCACCAACGGAACTGGCAGTGCGTGATTGGAAAGTTACAGAAGAGAGGACAGAAGCAGCAGACTAGGCAGTGGACCCTGCGTGGCTCCGCCGTTCCCAAAAAAGTCATGGGATCTGTAAGAATAGCATGTAGCCTTAGTGTGTCCTTCGTTCCTCTGAGGAAGATTCTTGGGTCGAAACACCCGTCAAAAGCAGAATTCCTTCTCCTGTTGGTACGTAATATAACACACTACAACAACTAACGCAACCCCGTGAAGATATAACATGTTCCCCGAGACGTACAGAGATCACTCAACACACTAACATGGACACCGGTGGGTGGGATGGGGGGGGGGGGGAAGACACTTTATGAACCCTCTATAGTAACTTCGACCTTGACCTAATCTCCAGCTATGGTAGAAAATACGTTATATCAAACTAACAAGAGAAGACAACCTCATAAATCATATTAATATCATGAAGAATTAACATCACAAGAAAAAGTACAGGACAACTTCTGAGAAACAGTCATCTAGGCGGGAAATTTAATAGATAAAGCAGAGACTAAAATACTCTTCATACCAAACCCTAGACTCAGCAAAAGAGCGAGGTTACGCCATGTCCTCTGATTGGTCAGCCGCCGCCGTCCTCTCTTCCGTAACTCTCCAATCAAACGCTGCCAGTCCCGCTGCTGATCTGGCCCACATGCTGCCTGCATCTCGTAGTGCCAGATTTTCAAAGCGATTAATTCCAAAGCTTTTTCCTGTTCTTTATACCAGTGCCTCATTGTAAAACTCTCTTGCCTCACTCAACCGAGCCAAGTACCTATTGTCGTCAGAGTGGTTGACTAACGCGGTTTTGTAGGTCTGACGTGACGAATTAAATCCATTTGATTGATGATTCTCGTTACTAGTCCACGTCTAGTTACTCTGATATATGACCTCAATGCGCAGCAAGAAATCTCGTAAATTATGCTGTTCTTGTCCCCATGCCTGTCTTTCCTCATTCTCATCCGGCAACCTATCTTCGTCCCTGTTGTCAAAGGATTCGAGAACAAAATTTAACCCCTATTTCGTCGAAAACATTTTAGTGACAAAAATTGAACCCACTACATCTTGGACTCAACTGGATAGAAATCATTTGATGAACAAGAATATGAATTCCTAAGATTCAGTTAAAACATATTTAGAATCTCTGTAAAGAAAATTTCTCATCCTGACACAGAGACAACGTTCTACAGTACGTTGTGCACATACCCCAGGAACAACAACCTTCAGCAGAAATTGATCTCAATCTACCATGAAAAATCACCATTAAACACACTAATCACCACTAAAGAGTATTCAAGTTCTAAAGCAAAGCCCTGCTTTACAGCAAGATTAATAAAACTACTTAAAAAGCTACAAAGAAAAGACATTACCTCACATATCTTACTGGAAAAATATATCTAAATCATTCGTCAAGAAAAGCTAAACATCCCGACATCGAGGCAATGGTTCTACAAGACCTTGCTAAAGCATCAAAAAGATTTCAACCTTCAGACAAAATCGATCTCAGCCAGCTATCCTCCGAAATCACTATTGACTTCACCCATTACCACTACACTTATAGTTGATCAGTACTTTAAAAACAAAGAACTTGGAATCAGCAAAATCAATAAAACAACCTGATAATCCACCCCTAGAAAAAACATAACTTTACACACATCATGAACCCATTAGTATTTTTCCCAGCCAATTTTAAGACGACTACCATTAAATGCAGGCATGCATCATGAACCAAAAGATACGAGAAACAACTACACCATCAGGAACAAATATAACCTAGCGATGATGAACACACGAGGACAAGAACAGCTGTTTACGATTTTTCTTAGGACTGCTGCTGCGCGTCGTATTTCGCAGGTGAACGTACTTGTAATGAAAATCAACGAGCATTAGGTTGAGGTTCGTCACCACAGACTTACGTTAGTCACCCGTAGAGGCGACGAATAATATTTGCCCCGGTGCATTGAGGCAATAATCATACACCGAGGCAAGGATAAAAAGCCCAGGAAAGCTTTGGAATCAATACTGCAACCATCACCTCAAAACCTACCATCAACACGAGGTTCAGCAGCCTGTTGTAGATCAAGTGAGCAGTATTACTGGTAGCACGTGATTGGAAGGCTACGGAAGAGAGGAGGGCAGCAGCAGACTAGTCATGGGATCCAGCGTAGCTCCAGCACATTCCCTAAAATTCTTGGGATTTGTAAGAATAGCATGTAGCCTCAAGTGTGTCCTTTGTTCTTCTGAGGAAGATTCTTGGGTCGAAACAGAGCTCCGTCTCCTGCTGGTGTTTCCTTTGCTGCCCTACTCCCTTCTGTCCTGTAAATCGTATCGAATACACGACGTCTGCGGATTGTAGTAAAAAGATATGATTACTAACACCTTGATAACTAATGGTAAAAAGATGCTAGTTTCTCAAAGCTACCTAACTATATAGGAAGCGAAACTTAAGATGACCTCCCTCCCGTTACAGTTACATAATAGATGATGTTTGAATCCCTAATCATCCCTTACTTTATCTTAATTTGCTAACAGCAATGACAAAGTAACACTCTTCCTTTACCTTGGTCACGCTCGGAGACACAAGTAACGTACTGTACATTGCAGCTGGCCAGTATTCTTTGCATAATTACTAACATGAGAGCAGTTTCTTATAAGTAAAATGCTGAAATAATGTTCTTACATGTCGCGTTGTCAGTGTCCATAGATGAATAACAGATTTTTCACCTACCTGCAGATAGAAGTGAAGGAATAATTATGAAAAATACAAACCAGCTAGTTCAACATACAAGTATTTGTCACAGATACATGAGCAGGGAGGTGTTATCTGTATCTTACCTTGTTATGGTGACGAGGAAATCCTTGGCGTCAGATCCACGCGGGGGCATCAAACAACAGGGACCACCATGCCTACAACAACAGACCACACGTTACTATTTCAACTGGTAACGGTACTTACTACTTGCTATCAGTTCCATGCCATACATGCTCTTAAAAGTTTCTATTTTCATATATACTTCTCAAATACTCTGATGCAATGGAAAACTTATAAGTTCGAGAATGTTAAATGAAATTCACATAGGATGCCAAGTCTCTACAGAACAAGGATGTTACGATGGTTAGAAATAAAGAAAATTTATAGTCAATTAAAAGCTCTCAGTCGCGTCACGAATAAAATTGAGGATTAAAAAATAAAATTGGTTTGTAATCACTTCTCGTAGTTTCGTGCTTAATTAAGGAGCAGACTTTTTATCAACGACTCAATTGTTAATATTTAGAAATAAAAAATTACCAAGAAAAAAAATTCAATTTGTACGAAACTTTCTCCGACGAGTATATAACTACACGGGTATTTGTTGCATCGTAACAACGCTGCTTGTGGTAATAATTTACTCCGTCTTTTAATATATTTATGGAAGTTAAAAGAGATATCAATGTTTGGTATAAAACATATCGTCACTAGAGCCAAAACCTACCAGCTATTCGCCTTCCTATAGAACTGCAACCTTGCGGACCTTACCTCACAGCTCCTCCCTCTCCACCGCTGACACTAACAACTCCGCCAACCCTCTCGCCTTGTACTGAATTCACTCCCACTCTCACGCAACTCGGCAAGTCTTCCCATCTCCCACACTGAACTCTACCGTACTGACGAAGGTTTGAATTTTGACATAATGAAACCCAAGAGCTCCCTCAGTGACTCGCCTTCCACGATCTTATATGATGAGACTATGGTCATCGAATATGACCTTATGGACTGGGCTCATCCTCTATCTCAACCCAAACACGTCACAAGACTAGTAAAACTCAACTTAAAACAACGAAAACTTCCTCAAATCAAGTAAAAACTAAGTCAAATGGTGTTTTGAAAAAAGGATGTTATAGACCAGAGCATATAGATCAAAATGATTAAAGGTATACAATTCAACGTGCTCCATTACAAGAATTGCTCGCTGCCCGATAGCCACTCTCTTATCGGGCTGTTGAAATCCTGACTCTACACTGCTCTTTTAATGATTCATCTGTACCACACCAGCCAGACGTAACACCGGTCTCTCTTTGCGGGACGTACACACACATCAACTGCATTCCCATACCCGTATACCTCTTGGCTGACCAAAAACTTCGGCGTGGAAATTTTCACCATAGCAGTAGCAGGAATACACAAACAGCGACCTAATTTGCCCAAAAGTACACACTAACTGTTGTGTATAACGAAAGGAAACAAACACCCACCATCCGCAGCCGATCTCGACAGACCTTCCTTGGATTTTCCCTGTCCACTTCATACGCTGTGGCCTTCACTGTCCACAGCATGTCGTTTCCTTGAGGTACAAGACACTTTCTCTTCACAGCGCCTTAATCGTCTCCAGTGGAGAGGAGACATACCCAATGTAGCACAACAATACCCGACTTTATGTATTTTTCGGTATTTCTACAGTGAACGCCCCCAAAAAGGTACAAAATTTGTTATAAGCTATCGTTGGATGTTGTTTTTGAATAGCACTTTCATATATAGCACTTAGCTCGCACATAATTATGGACTTTAAATTCGTAATATAATAAAAATAATCGCGCGGTAGCAAACATTCACCGGAGTAGACGTTAGATTTTGTGTGCGTTAGCGGGTCTGTTTACTACAGCGCACGCGCAGGTGTGATGGTCTCGTGAATTTACGACTTGTCACCTGGCTACGCGATTATCATCCGATCAGAGAACAACACCCTTTTGATTTAGCCAATAATCGCTCGATAAGCTGCCTGGATGGTCGGGGGCTCGAAATCTGAATAAGTTTAAGGATGGAGTCTTCCCTTGAAAGTTGCTGCTTGACGGAAACTGTAAAATTACCCCCAGAGCCTGACCGACACTGGATGAACCACGCGATCTCCCTGATGACCCGCAATTAGGTCCCTCTTGGTGGAGTAACCGGCGGCGTAACCTGTGACTAGAGGAGGTTTAAGCACCCCGGAGAACCAGAAGTAGAGCTCCCGGATAGGAAAACTCATCCCTTATGTTAGGTTCATTAGGATGTATACCATAAAATCAAGAGTCAGTAATTTGTTTTCCAGATGCTATTTGATGTGAATCGGACGATTTTGCTTGGTTTCCGCCACAAATCACTCGTTTCTGCCTCTCCCCCACGAATGACTGCGAGAGAAACGAAGGTCAAATCGCTCAGATCACATCAAACACCAACGGAAAATATATTGCTCACCTAAAAACCCTGTCGGTCGTAAACTTTAAAATTACCTTCGTTTCTAACGCCTGCTCACTCGTGTAAGATGTCTGAGCGTCTGTACGATCTAA
>JAYMFT010066247.1:0-14735 GCA_038088735.1 Panulirus argus
GAGAGAGAGAGAGAGAGAGAGAGAGAGAGAGAGAGAGAGAGAGAGAGTGTGTGTGTGTGTAGAGCAAGGATGAGGCAAAGTTTAGGGTGGGGTTAATTCTAGAGAGGGTAATAGGCAGGCAGGACACATGGGGAGAGGGGGGGGGGGAGAGGGGAGGGCAGCCGTTGCCTTAACGTAATATTAGAGAGACAATCAGGAGGACGTGGGAGGGGGGGGGGCGGCCCCCTTCCCTGCAGTGTTACAGGGGACAGTCCCGGCCTCACGAACGGCGGCGGGGGGGCTTGCGCCTCGTTCTCTGGTGATGTACGTCTTATTGCCCACGCAGAGACGAGGGAGGAACACAAGAGAGAGAGAGAGAGAGAGAGAGAGAGAGAGAGAGAGAGAGAGAGAGAGAGAGAGAGAGAGAATTAGAGAGAGACTTACTGAGGGTCTCCCTGACCGGGTCTGTTGTCGGGCATCTCATGACCTGTGTAAGCATCTCCTTCCGATACAAAACGGTTCTTCATCTGAAGTGACGGAATGTTTCCCTCTGACCGTACGACTCTCCTCTCTCTCTCTCTCTCTCTCTCTCTCTCTCTCTCTCTCTCTCTCTCTCTCATGCATGGAAGGACCGTCACAGAAACGTTCAACAGAAGACTGGACTAATGGGTTTAGGCAATCCCAGACGAGCCTCGGATGACGAGGGGAGGTCGTGTCGTGGCTGAGAGAAATGGCGTTAATTCAGCAAGTCAGACTTGCGGTGAGAGCTACGCGCTAGTACCCCGCCGTTCTGACAATATCTCGTCGCAGGGTACTGGTAGGCAGGCAGGTACACTCTACCAGGTAAGCAGTAGGTGGCAGGTATCCACCGACCAGGGTGGCGGTGCTACCCGCCTGACCAGTGACTAGTGATGGCTGCCCAGGAAGGCAGCACTTCAGTGGTCGTCAAGTGTCACTCCTGTGGCCCAGGTTGCTGTCTTTCCTTTCTGCCTCACCCACACGTGTGGGATGCTGGCATTCCTGCAGGATTAAAGGAACCCTGGACGGGGCTGTCGCGTACGAGGCCCCATTTTCATCCATTAGGGATACAATGGTGTCCTCCATGCACCTCCTGCATGATACGTATAACTAAAATTCCTTTTGGGTTACTATTATGCACATTTTCTTTGCTTCTTACTTACAATATTAGTAAAATAATTTTAAGATACATTTAACATCTTTGTTAATCCTCTCTCGCTGACTTTATTAATTCTCTCTCCTCTTCCTAAATTCCTGTTGACAATTTGCAACAGAATTGGCAGTTAAGGAGCATCTGATTCTGTTAATGGTTTTCACAAGTCATTGTTCCCCTTAAGCACAGTTCGTTCTCTGTTCTACCACGGTGGCCTCCGTGATGCACTCTGTCTTCCCAGAGTGTCTATGGCGCACTCGGGACTGAGATCAGGAGGAGGGAAAGCGGATCTACTCATGGCAATATAGAATTTCTTGCTTCACTGGACAACAGATCCACTTGCTAGAGACACTGGCATGTAAGACTCATTCTCTGCCACACCAGAACTTATGCATTGTCACGTAAAACGTTCCTTCCAATTAAACGTCGAGTTCCCTTCTTGCTGCCCTGTTACGCCCCACGTAAGGTTATATAGTATCAGCAGCTGCTGATAGGAACAAACGGTAGATACATTTACATAATAAATATTTGACTGATCAAAGTACGGTGTTTTGTACCTATATCAGTTATCTCTGCGCATTGGGGGTTCAACATGGATCGCCAGTCAGAAAGACCTTATATACACAAAACCAAGCCAGCACCCGCTTTCTTCTTTTTCTATTTCCTTCAAACTCTGGGCTCGATCGTAGATGCCGGTCTACTGGGCAAAGCCCCAAAGTTGTGTAACACAGGTAAGGAAAATAAATCAAAGAAAATTTCGAGAGATGTTCTCAGGCTTCGCTCCAAATTTGTGCATGGTAAAATGATCGAATTTAAATGAATTATATATTCTACCTTTGGCTACAACAGCCATAAGTGTAAACAGGTCCCCACTGCCTCATAAATACGTAACTCTACGCCCTTCTCCCTGACCACAACATGAGGCAGACTACCTTACCTTACTCATTCCCTACGCCGGTGTCATTGGCAGTCTTCCAGCCCCGCAGCCCGGCCTATGGCCAAGCTTCAATCTAGAGGACCTGGCCCAGTAAGCTGTGATATCCTGGGGTCCTCCCATAGTGTCACTTATGTTGAAGAAGTCCTGGGGTCTTCCCATGGTGTTCCCTATAATGAAGTCCTAGGGGTCTTCCCAAGGCGTTCCATGTACTGAAGAAGTATCAGGGTCTTCCCATGGTGTCCCTTATATTGAAGAAATCCTGGGGTCTTTCCATGGTGTTCCTTATACTGAATAAGTATCGGGGTCTTCCCATGGTGTTCCCTATATTGAATTAGTCCTGGGGGTCTTCCCATGGTGTCCCTTCTATTGAAGAAGTTCTGGGGGGGGTCTTCCCATGGTGTTCCTTATATTGAAGACGTCCTGGGGGAGTCTTCTCATGGTGTTCCTTATATTGAAGACGTCCTGGGGGGTCTTCCCATGGAGTCCCATATATTGAAAAAGTCCTGAGAGGTCTTTCCATGGTGTCCCTTATACTGAAGAAGTCCTGGGGGGGTCTTCCCATGGTGTTTCCAATATTAAAGAAGTCCTGAGGTCTTCCCATGGTGTTCCCTATATTGAAGAAGTCCTGGGGTCTTCTATGGCGTTCCTTATAATGAAAAAGTCCTGGGGTCTTCCCAAAGTGTCCCTTATATTGAAGAAGTCCTGGTGGGTCTTCCCATGGCGTTCCTAATACTGAATTAGTCCTGGGGTCTTTCCATGGAGCTCCTTGCTTTGAAGAAATCCTGGGGGTCTTCCCAAGGTGTCCCTTATATTGAAAAAGTCCTGGGGGGGGGTCTTCTCATGGCGTTCCTAATACTGAATTAGTCCTGGGGTCTCCCACGGTGTTCCTTATATTAAAGAAGTCCTTGGGGTCTTCCTAGGGCGTTCCTTATATTGAAGAAGTCTTGGGGGTCTTCCCAAGGTGTACCTCATATTGAAGAAGTCCTGGGGTCTTCCCATAGCGTTCCTTATATTGAAGAAGTCCTGGGGTCTTCTCATGGTGTTCCTTATATTGAAAAAGTCCTGGGGTCTTCCCATGGCGTTCCTTATATTGAAGAAGTCCTGGGGTCTTCCCATGGCATTCCTTATACTGAAGAACTCCTGGGGTCTTCCCATGGCGTTCCTTATATTGAAGAAGTCCTGGGGTCTTCCCATGGCGTTCCTTATATTGAAGAAGTTCTGGGGTCTTCCCGTGGTTTTCCTTATACTGAAGAAGTCCCGAGGTTTTCCCATGGTGTTCCTTATACTGAAGAATTTCTGGGTCTTCCCATGGTTTTCCTTATATTGAATAAGTCCAGGGGTCTTCCCATGGTGTTCCTATACTGAAGAACTCCTGTGGTCTTCTCATGGTGTTCCTTATACTGAAGTCCTTGGGTCTTCCCATGGTGTATCCTATATTGAAGAAATTCTGGGGTCTTCAAATGGTGTTCCTTATACTGAAGAAGTCCTGGGGGTCTTCCCATGGTGTTTCTTGGGGTCTTTTCATTGTGCACCTCACATATTCCAGAAGATGGCAGAGCTGTTGGACCGCGGATCAAACTTTTGTAGACGTATACCGTCCTCCTCTCTCGAGGCTGTATTGTAGCCTCCCGTTGCCTGATCTAAGACCGTTGTCAAATGGCGAGGGCCTGGTCATCAACCACACTGTTTGATGCTGCCAGTCTGAACCTGGTAATATGTCGCGCCGACATCAATGGTCAGATGCACAGTATAGGAAGCCAAACTGCTACCCTGATGGAGTAGTGCAAGGATATTCCCAACATATTCCGTCTGAATGTTAATGTTCGTCTGAATGCTGAGTGAACCTCTTCAGCCACGTCCACACCTAACCACTGACCCTCAGCAACAGAAGAAAATGAAAAATGTGGAGGAAGAGGGATGGTTTTACAATCTGAAAGACACGCCGTAATGAGCTTCTTCAATTCCACTTTCCAAGTGTTTACAGCTACAAATGTTAAGAGTAAACAAAATGTATGGATGAGCTGAGATGTCCCCATCAGGATGGGGCGTACAGAGGTCAGCCATCAGGGGCGTACAGGTGTCAGCCATCAGCATGGGGTGTTCAGAGATCAGCAAAGACCAAGACACTCCCAACCCCTAGCCCGGTGATACCGGCTGACCCCGCCCCTCGTCGGTGACAATCTCCAGATGGCCGGACTTGGCAGAGACTATGTACACAACGGGTCTCGCCCATCGAGTTTCACTTCCAGGCTAAAATTACCCCAAGATTATGATCCTTATAACTTAGATGCATTCCTCAGAGTATAGTGGGGATTCCGTGAGGCACATCTGCTGAGCAGTGATGCATATTATACACAGACACACACAAACGACATTACTACTTGATTACGAAAACGTAGACGAAACTCTGTCAACAGGCAGAGCTACAGCTTAGCACTCACAGCAGAAAGAGTTACGAAGCACGAGTAATGTGAGTTACGGAGTGTCAGGTGTTACGTGTGAGACGGAGAGATTTAACGTGTGTGGGTCAAACGCCAGCAGCCCATGTGTGAGGTGAGGCAGAGAGAAAAGACTTCTACCTAGACCCAAGGAGTGAAACTTGACAGTCCCTGGAGTGCTGGCTCACTGCGCATCTCTCAGCAACCCTCCCAATACCCAGTCACTATAACCATGGCTTGTTTATCCTCAAGACTCCAACAGCTTCATCACCAGGCGATTCAAAACGTCACGTAGCGTGGCTTCTGGAGGGAACGTCCTCTCATTAAAACTTAAATTAAGCACCGTAAAATACTAGCTCAGCGCCCATCTTTAGAGGGTGGCCGCTTTATCTAATCTGCAGGCTAACTCAACATTTTACCATACCGTAGGAGGCAGCACCTAGCCTTGCCCGAGCAATACACAGTGCTCACAGACCACACCAGAGCAAACGGTTGCCTCCCATCGCCACCAGCATCACCGACTAGCAACACGTCTAAGCCAAGGAGGGACCAGACCTCCTTCACTTCTAACGTAGGGTTGGAAGGAAGACTTTCACAAGAATCTGAATAACTTTCCTCCTGCTCAGGGGAAGCCCTGGGTTCACCTCGCCGTGAGAACTTCCAATTCCCCGGCTACCCTACCTACGTTACGTTATATTGAGCATCGACCAATGAACGCCACGAGTATCCTCTTTAACGAATCGACACCACGATTACACACACCAACCAGCCAAAACCACGATCATATACAACCAATCAACTCCACAAATACGTAATGACTTCCACGTAAAGATTGCCACTGACGAACGTTATGGCAACACATCATTATAGTACCAGCTTCCTTATTTTTCTGATGTTTCCTTACCCTACTGAGGAGCTGTGAGAGATCTGTGGTTTCAGAAGAAACCTGCAGCTCTCAGTAATCACGCTATCCAGTGTATTTATCGTTGGCCAGGGCTGGAGTGTTGGTCCGAGTGATGGCCAGGAGTCGCGTGCCAGAGTTGGCCAACTCAAGAGTCCACGACCAAATACTGGCCGGGACTGAACATCCAAATACTGGCCACGACTCCCTGTCCAAGAACTGTGGCTAGGAATCAAGTCCTCACCCAAAATGGCCGTTATTCTCATCTGCACTCAAAATGGCCAGATGACGAGTCTCAGTGAGACCAAATTAGCAAAATAACAACTCGAGACTAGTCTAAAAACATCAAGGAAAAATCGAATCTTCATCCAGAAGTGCATCAGCGAGAACCCCAGACGGCGGTGAGAGCCCCAAGTTGCACCGACTGTGGCCAGAACCCCAGGTTACAGCCACATTCTTAACGAGAACTCCAGCATTCGGGCAGGAAGTGACCTCGACCAGGAATCACCGTGGTTAATACTGGCATGCACGTCCAGACACTGGCCAAAGTTGAGGTTTACGTTCTGAACCGTAGCCAAGATTACACTGAGGCTGTACTGCAGTTTAGACCCAAATCTGGGATAAAATACTGAACACAGACTCGACTGTAAGTGTGAGTAGGGACCAAGAGATTCGACTGTAATTGTGAGCAGGGAGACTCTAAGGGTGAGCAAGAGCAAAGAAGCTCGAATAACTGGAAGTGTAAACAGGAGTCAAAACTCTACTCTGTCTTCACACTGACGTATGGCGATTCGTGGTTTACATGGGAGACCCACCCGTACACTCTACACGCCCTCCCTGGAAACCGAGCCGAGTGAATGCCTCAGCCATGGCCATAACTCCCGGCTATGCCTGCCCACCCTCGGTGGGTTAGGACACCCACTCTCAGCTCCACACATCTTGATTACGCCAGCGTCAAGGGCCAGCAAATCTCGCGAGGCGCAATCTACGGGTCGTGGTCTGGGGGACGGTAATTTGAATACCGGTTGTTGAGGACCAGCAGACCTTCAGCATGCAGCCTCAAACAGCCTGACGGATCTGAGACACAACTCTTAAGAGCTTGGCTGCTCGTCGAGCGATGGCGGCGGTGGCGGCGGGGTTGAAGACCCTCCGAAACCATCGTTAAGGTGAGCTACAGCAATAGTCGGGGTCGTAGATTCGACTCCCGTCTGAGGGTGGGAAATCTATTCAGGTCCTGGCCTGGCCGCGGTCGACGCGTAGGTCCGAGTCTCCGCCACAATGGGGACGCGGGCTGGAGGGCTGGGCCCAAGACCGGGACATTGATCTAAGTCCCGGACACAACCTGGAAGCAGATGGGAGGGGGGTATTAACCAAATCTTGGGGACGGTCGGCACTTAGATTCGAATTCTAAGCTAAGAGCAGGAAGGGAATCGAATCAACGGCTTCCATCTGGCGCAGCAGCCTCCTGTTACCTCAGCCATGGTCTGGAAGGAGGTCTGTGGCCTGGATATCGTTAAGGTGGGGAGGGATAGACTGGATTCCTAGCCATGTTGAGGATGGAGAGTTGAGCCCTGGCGCCCATCGGGGCGTAGGCCGGAGCCCCCAACCAGTAACCGGGTAGCGCAAGACATTCCTAGCCAGAGATGCGGGCTACAGATTTGAATTCCAGCCACGGCCCGAGTCTTGTCAACATGCACTGCTTTAAACAAAACAAAAACCTGCTGCTGCTGCAAAAAGTTATAGGGATCCAAACCTTTACTGAGTGGAAGAGGAGGGGTGGAAGAGACTGAAATTCACGAGCGTAATATAAAATTACTGAAATACACAAATTTTAAGAGAACGTTATGATGATGACGATGATGCAAGATGGCACCAGTTGTGCGTACGTGTGTCATCCTTGGCCCCTTCTTACGTAACGGTGAGTCATAACATTAATCTCCGTCACCCTGGGAACGCCAGCCACCAGGTGCTTTGGGGAGGGAGTGAAGTGTAATCTGGAATTTCAGTTTAAAGAGCGACACACCCAGCATCGTGGAGAACCCAACTCCACCACACTAGTGCTACTTCTGTTAGACAATCATATGCTCTTCATAATCTAACGTGTACCTTATATCTTCATAATCTAAACTGTCTTCTACATAACTGATCTTCGTATCTTAAACCGTCCGTTAAAATCAACCTGTCATTTTACGCTTCAAACTGTACTTCTATAACTTAGCTTTCCTTCATAACTCAAACTGTATTTACATGTCAGACTGTCCTTTGACACGAAACTGTACTTTAGACCTAAATTGTCCTTTTCCAACCTAAGCTATCATTAATGTATACCTCAAACTGTCTTTCGTAGCTCAAAGAGCTGTCCTTCAAACCTCGAACCGTCCTTTTAAAATCTAAACTGTCCTTGACACACTCATACTGTCCTGCATAACTTAAACTTGCCTTAATTCTAGAAAGAACATTGATTCCGCACGTGCAGATCCTAGCCACTGATCCACTGGTACACACGCGCCTCTCGCAACGGTTTCTGGAAACCACTCACCGGAGGCGGCAGCGCTCCAGCATCCGTCCTTACCTTCCAGGGATTTCCAGCGCTCGATACGTAAGCTTGAGCACCGCTTAGCACACCAGCTTGGGCAGGTTTGTTTCTGTGATTGTTGCTCTGTATCTCATACATTCTGTATCTGTTAATCTAAAATCCGTCCCGAGACATATTCTTTGTCCGTTATCAGTTGTGGGCGTTTGGCCCCATTACATGTGGCGCTGATTTCCACCCCCTCTCTCTCTCATTACTCGCATCGGTTATGCGTGTAATGTTCTTGGCTATTAACTGAAATAATCACTACGACCCCGTTTTCAAATCCATTATTTGCACTGGATTTTCAAGATCCATTTTCTATCTTTTTTTAACATATACTGAAACATTTCCGTCGATGAATCATTTCCCGTCATTTACACCCGCTAAAACTTACGTCTCTCATTTACATCCTCGACGTCCTTCAACCTCCAACTATTCCCTGCTTCCTAACTTACGTAGCTTGTGTGTAAATCTGCACACCCATCATTTTCTGTCTTCATTTACTAAACATCACCCCATCTTTCGCACCCACAATACACGCCCATTATCTTTTTTTTACACCTAATTTACACCCATCTTTTAAAAGCACCATTTACGCCCACACCGTTCATCGACGAGTTGCATCATCTGATTACCAGGGCTGTGTGGCGGTCGGCAGAGATAGCCAGGCAGAACCCAACCCAACCCAAACCTTGCACCAAGGCTGGGCCCCCGCGCGCATACTGCTCCCGAAAAAAAAAAGAACAAATGAGTGCAAGAGATTGTTTCGGGCGGGAGAGAGAGAGAGAGAGAGAGAGAGAGAGATTCACGGTTCCTCTCTCTCTCTCGCCTCGAGTCGGTCTCTCCAGATCACGACAGAAGACCAATTTGAAAACCGTTCCAACTCGATATTTCCCCCCAGCACTCGGACCATACGACTGTAATGACGACGGAGAAGGAGACCCATTCGACTAATTCGCGAAAAGGGGTTTTAAGGGACGTAACATGAATACGTACGTACATACTCCCGAGCGGTAACAATGGCCAAAGCGAACCATTCACACCTGTCATAGAAAACGAAGCGGCCTGGGAGGGGAGGGGAGGGGGGAACACGGCAGGAGACACTGCGACGGAATGCTGGAGGAGGAGGAGGAGGAGGGCCACCGCCTCTACACCCTCACCTTCCAGCTGCTCCTGAAGAGCTTTCTTTTTTTAATATCTGGTGTGATTAACGCACCTTCGAGGAGAGAGAGGGAGAGTGGGTGAGGGGGTGGGGTGAGGGTGGGATTTTCAGGAGCAAACACGGTGGGTGGGTTCACTAGGGGGCGTGGCTATGAAGAGGCGTGGCTCCGAGGGGGACAGGCAAGGACGAGCTTAAAGGGGTGGGCTTGGTCCGCCTTCACCTAGTGGTGGGTGAGAGGTAGGGGAGAGGGAGGTGGGTGGGTGGGTGGCAGAGGAGGCCTGAGACTGTGGTGGGGAGGAGAGAGATAAGTAGCTGAGGGGAGAGATACAGTAGGGGAGAGAGATGGGGTGACTAGGGGGAGGAAGATGGTGGTCAGGGAGGATATGGTAGGTTAGGGGAGAGAGATTGTCCTTAGGGAGGGGAGTTAATGACAGAGGGGAGAGACGGTGGTCAGGGAGGAACAAATGGTGATTCACATGGGGAGGAAAGATGGCAGTCAGAGGGTGATGATGATAGGCAGAGGACGATGGATGGTGGCCTGCAGGAGTGGTGGTGGTCTGTGGGGGGGGTAAGGTGGACGTGTATGGAGACACGGGTCTGAAAGGTGCGAGAGATGGCTGCCAGAAGGAGATGGCAGACAAGTGGGAGATATGGTGGTCAGATGAGAGATATGGGGGAGATCTGACGGAGGGGTAGATGTTGGCAGTTGGAAGGGCGGACAGAGACGGTGGCAAAGAAGAGGAAAGATGGTCGTAAGGAGGAGAGATGATGGCAGGGAGGAGAGAATTTGTAAGAGGGAGGTCAGATGTGGTGGCAGGGAAGAGAGAGATGGTGGCAAGGACAGGGACGCCGGCAGTAGGGGAGGAAATGGTGGTAACGACCACAGACGGTGGGTAAAAGAGAGACTGGGGTCTGGTGGGAGACAGTTGTCACGGAGTCAGAGATGGTAGCCCTTAGGGAAAGCCTAGCGTAAGGGTGGTGGAAGATGGTGTCACGAGTACCCACTATGACGAGGCTCAGCCAAGAGGTAGTGATGGCGCGTATAGCTCACCGCAGGAAGAAGCTAAGGTTAAGAAGAACGAGTCGTGTGTGTGTTACTTGTTGTCGAGTGTCTTGTGTGAGATGGAGAGATTATATGTTTGTGGAGTGGGTGCCAGCTGGCCACGTCTGGGTGAGCCTGAAAGAAAAAAAAAGGCCACCTGGGCCAAACGAGTGACATTTGACAGCCACTGAAGTACTGGCTCACTACGCAGCCGTCACTAACCCCAACGACACCCAAGCATAAAAAAAATAACTCCCTGGTTTGGTGGCTGCCCAACACCTGGCAAGGGATGAGATACAATCCGGGTGTGGGAGATGGTGCACAAGAAGAGATGGTAGTCAAGACGAGATGGTAAGAAGGAAGAGATGGCAGTAAAGGGATGGTAATTAGGGAGAGATGGTGGTCAGAAAGAGACGGTAGTTTGAAAGAGAAGGTATGAAGGAAGAGATGGAAGAGATGGCAGTCAGGAAGAGAAGGTAGTTACGAAGAGATGCTAGTCAAAAGGGGAGAGAGATGACATGGGTAAAGATGGTGGTCAGAAAAAAAAATGTCTTCTGGTGTGCCATGAAAAATCAATAAATAAAATTTGAGGCTTCTACTGAAGACGACAATATCTCCCATTAACATGGGTCATACCGTCCCCACGAAGGCTAACATTGACTCCATACCATCCTGATCCCCACTCAAAAAAGAAATTATTCCCCAACGGGGCCTCACACTGGGATTCGATGCCACAACCATCCACACTCTAATGGCCGAAAATAAATCTTCGTAACATATACCTATGGAAATCTGATTAGCCTTTGTCAAATGTTTCCTTCCGTAAATGTGCCAAAAGGACATCAGAGTGGTCGGGACGCGCGAAAAATTTGAATCAATATGTCTCTTCCTGGTGCACAGCGGGATAGAAATAAACGAGGAATCCACACACCAGCTGGTGGAGGAGGAGGCTACTATCACCACGTCAGTTCTCCATCAGGAAAACCGGAGGAATCGGTAATAATGATGATATTAAATACTGAGATGAGGACGGACATGTAGCAAGGAGGTGAGGTGAGGTGGGGCTCTAAAGGTATACCTTATATAATCTTGAGAATCTTGCTTCCATTTTTCAGAGACACAGAAGGTGATCCGTGGCACGGGTGCATGTGAGGATGAGGCGGCTGAAGCTGTTGCTGCCTGAGGTCGGATCACTGGGCCACGGAGGACCAGGCCGGGGCGCAAGGGAGGTGAAGCTTAGCGTCAACCCAACTCTCAAACCGGAGACCATAAAATCCCCAGCCTGGAGGCGGCCCACTCCGCCATCAGGGCGCCAGGGGGATCCTTCCTTCTTCCCAACTGTTGCCCCAACACAGAAAATTCCTGGCTGAAAGCTTAGCCGGGCGTACGGGTCGTGGCGTGGGCCGGCCGGCTGGCGGAGGAGGAGGACTGTGAGGAGGAAGGAAAGGTGGAAAGGGGGAAAATGGAGAAAGGAAGAGGTGTCGGAGGGAGAGAGAGAAGAGGGGGAGGAGAGGAAGATGAGAAGTGGATATGAAAAAAAAAAAAGTTAGAGCGGTGGAAAAGGAGAGAGAGAGAGAGAGAGAAGAGGAACGGGTCGAAGCGAGAGAGAGAAACAGTAGAGGTGAGAGGCAGGTGTACCAGTGTCACTTTCAACTATCAACACCTCTTAATATCTCCTCCAATAATCCGGACATCTGCTTCTGCTGCGAGTCGGGCACGGAATCGGGTTAAATGTCCATCTCTCCTCCATCAACAACGAAGCCAGGCCCATACAACCACAACACTGAAAGTTTTTCCACGGAAGCAAGGTTATTATATCCTCTACAACCAACATACACACACAATCATTGCAAATAGAAGGGGAATGAAAAAAATCTTTAATATTTGATCTTATATTCAATTAGTATCTTATCATTTGCCCACAGACCGTACACTACCGTTCAATCTGTCTATCCGTCTATCATCCATTGGTAACACCACACTTGCCACAGCAGAGCCACAGGCAACATTCCCCCGTGCCACCGACTCTTTCCCTCGCTTAGTGACCCCATGAGCACGTCGGGACGGCTATTAAGAGCACGACGTGACGGGCCTTTGAGCACGACAGGTCAACCCTCGAGCACGACGGTGCGACCCTTGGTTACTGTGGCGTGACCTTCCTCTAATGGCCCATCAAAAGGCTAGGCAGTTGTACCTGTAAGTCGTACCATCGTGATCTAGGGTCGTACCGTCGTATAGGAGGGGTTGTTAACCTCTTGTGTGAAACCCAGATTCCACACAAACCCTCTGGGTCAATATATATATATATATATATATATATATATATATATATATATATATATATATATCAACCTCAAGGATACATAATCCAAAACAAATGCTGCAGTTTTCCTAAAGTCACACGCCAGGTGGAGACATTACTTCCCAGATAATGTAAAATTCATAAATGTTTCCATTACCGAAATTGCCTTCATATCTGGTGTCCTCCGAACCTTCGCCCTCTTTATTGATAAAGATTTTCTAGTCTGATTATTTTAATTTTCTTCTACAAGCGAGGAGCGATATCCTCCCAGCGTGAAGGCCCTTTGGAAACCCTACAGCGTGTGTTCACTTGACACCTCCAACAGTCTGAAGGATCACGACGACTTGACCTCTAGAGAACGACGGTTTAACCCCTTGAGCACGACAACGTAACCCCTTCAGTACTAGTACACAAGGGATGAGTCGTAGCGCTCAAGGGGTTAAGCCGTCTCCATCACGGGGTTGACTCCATTCGTCATCAAGAGGTTGAGTCGCTGACCCCAGGGGGGTTAAGACGAACCTACCAACAAAATCCTAAGGACCCCCAGATCTCCTGACCATCCCTCCACCACTATGTGTGGGGACCCATAACGAAAACCTCCTTACCCGACGAAGGCCTGACACGAAGACCCTAACCCGACCAAGGCGTGACATAAGGTACCTGACTCGACCAACGCGTGACAAGTGGCATCTGACCCAACCAATGCATGACACCTCAATATCCTGACCAGACCAAAGAACCAGCTCAGCCATGGTCACGTGAGGGTGGGCTCAAAACCAGGGACAACTTCAGTCCATTCTGCCCACCATCATGTACGACACTACCCACCATCCTGTACCACACAACCCACCAGCGTGTACCACACTACCCATCATCCTGTACCACGCAACCCACCAGCCTGTACCACACTACCCACCATCCTGTACCACTCAACCCACCAGCCTGTACCACACTACCCACCATCCTATACCACGCAATCCACCAGCCTGTACCACACTACCCACCATCCTATATCACACAACCCACCATCCTGTACCACACTACCCACCATCCTGTACCACTCAACCCACCAGCCTGTACCACTCAACACACCATCCTGTACCACACAACCCACCATCCTGTACCACACTACCCACCATCCTGTACCACACTACCCACCATCCTGTACCACACTACCCATCATCCTGTACCACACTACCCATCATCCTGTACCACATTACCCACCATCCTGTACCACAAAACCCATCATCCTGTACCACACTACCCATCATCCTGTACCACATTACCCACCATCCTGTACCACAAAACCCATCAACCTGTACCACACTAGCCACCATCCTGTACCACACTACTCATCATCCTTTACCACACTAACCACCATCCTGTGCCACTCACCCCACCATACTGTAACACATTACCCACCATCCTGTGCCACACTACCCATCATTCTCTACCACTCAACCCACCATCCTGTACTACACTACCCACAATCCTGTACCACACTGACCACCATCCTCTACCACTCAACCCACCATACTGCACCACACAACCCACCATATTGTACCAGACTACCCACTATCCTGTACCACAGTACCACCATACTCTTCCACACTATTCACCACACTGCCACGTTGCCGTTCCACACTATTCACCACACTAACTATCACAGTCTCCCACGTCAACCACGAATTCCGTGCTAACAAGATATATGCACATTAAAATAATTAATTCCCGGCCAGTAGCGAGTGGATCTCGTGACGCGGGCCATCCGAGGCGACTGCTTGCGTCACGCACTAGCAAACGGCTCCTACGACAGAGCCACACGTCTCGCAAGCGACTCCTTCAGCATCTCTGGAAAGTATAGAACCATAGGAGGAAATAAATGAAGACCTTGCGAAATGTTGACTCTCCCGGTTCTGGGCAAAGGATCGTACAAGCTTTGGGGCGATAACTGGTAGTGTTGGGTAGACCTCACGCACGACCTGGTTGTTGGTAGAGATGGATCGCTTATGCGAGTCGTAAGATGTCAAAATCCAGTGTCAGACGACGGAGCCTCTCAAACCCGATGGGCAATAATGACATCTCTTAAGAAAGACATTTATAAATGCTCTGGTGCCACTTTTTATTGCGTGTAATCACCTAACTATTTGTACTGTACGGGGAGGGGGGTTTTACACTCGTGGGGCCCAGTCTCTTAATCTTATATATATATATATATATATATATAT
>JAYMFT010066258.1:0-14735 GCA_038088735.1 Panulirus argus
TATATATAATTTCCCATCTTGAAAGTGCACACATTTTAAGAAAATCTAAATTTGAATTGTCTGTTGTATTTAAGGCTTAAATCCTATGCAATACCGACGCCTCCCCGCAGCGTATGGCTCCAGTCTGGCATCAATATTGACAACGAATTTGTGGCTTTTATAGCCAGACAAAACATCGCGATTCGGTCTTCATTATCGAGTATCTATAAACAACAACCACATAACAGATTTCATGGAAGAGAGAAAGACAAAATTTTAGTCTTCTCTGACGCGTGCAAGCTGTCAAGTATTT
The DNA here is from genome assembly GCA_038088735.1 of Panulirus argus. Taxonomy (NCBI): domain Eukaryota; kingdom Metazoa; phylum Arthropoda; class Malacostraca; order Decapoda; family Palinuridae; genus Panulirus; species Panulirus argus. The sequence continues at coordinate 293 of JAYMFT010066258.1, forward strand.
AACTATTTTCAGAGATCAAATCCGCTTAGGTCAACAGGTGTGGGTGATCGCTCCCAGAGATTACAGTGAGTAGGGCTACAAATAACACCACCGAGCACTGAAATATGCAGCAAGATCGGTACGGGAGGCGCAGGTGCTTTGTGACTCCGAGGCTTGCGGATGTAGCGCCAGTCTACAGAAAATGGAGACAGAAAATGCGCCTCAGATTACAAATATCGACCACGGCGTTTTAATTCCGTTTTTAATAAAATCGTATAAACAATAATCGTGAGGAAACTGCAACATCTCACAAGAAAATAAACTTATGATTGAAAATCAATTTGGGGTTAATTCTATAAGATACATGGACCACGAAATAAACATGAGTTCTTTAGTCATATTTACAACATCCGGAATTCCAAAATACTTTCGTTATGTACCTAGACTTCCAAAGGGCTTTCGATGAAACCCTAGGTAAAAGAGATTCGTATAAAATCAAATCACAGGACAAAGAGAGCTCCAGTAAGCTCTCAGAAAACAAATGATATTTGGTATGACGCGCGGGGTACCGCAAGGCTCAGTCCTCGGCCCCCTACGTTTTCTATGCCAGTGGTGCCATGTTGTCGAGGAGCGGCTGGTGACCCCACACCTGCCTTCCTCAGGGTCACGGGGTGACCCACCGGAGAGGTCAGGCTCCATCCACCTGAGATACCACTGGTGTGAACTAATACCATTGCAGAATTTGCCAACGAAACAAAGTTAAGAAATAAGATACAAAAGAGGGAGACTGAGTTATTCATAGAGATCTGGACAGACTAGTGACTAGGTAATGAAGTTCATTATAGACGTAAGCCAAGTGATGCATTCTGGCGACAGAAATATAAAACATGAATGCAGATTGTTTGGTAAACCATATTAGACGCCCAAGAAGACAAGGATTTACAATACTGTCCTACGGCACGTTAGAATAATGCTTCAGTATATTCAATAAAGCGTTACAATAATGTTTAAATATATTCAATAAAGCGTTAGAATAATGCTTAAATATATTCAATAAAGCAAACAAACTGTTAGATATGATAGCTATACATGTAAATTTAACACGAAAGACACAAGAACAAATCTTCACAAAGCACCAGCCCAGACAATAATGAGTCTAACCAGTTTAGTTCTGACAACCTAAAGTCATCAGAGACAGGAAGAGTTAGAACAAATACAAGAAAGATCATCAAAACTTATTTCGTCACTTGAAGTAAACCTTACGAATAAAGACCCTAAGACCTCAAAATTTTTTTCTCAAAAATACTTCAGAATACAAAGTAATTTCGACAGCGTAACTCGTGGTGATTCCTCTACGCTAGACTAAGGCACACTGAGCAGAAATAGCATTATGAAGCTTAAAGGGAGGAAATGCAATACAAATATGAGCAAAAATCTTCAGTAGTACCAACCGAATATTAGAGTGAGCATTATCAGATACTGCCAGGACCAGGAATGAACCATTATCGGTTACTGCCAGGACCAGGAATGAACCATTATCGGTTACTGCCAGGACCAGGAATGAACCATTATCAGATACTGACAGGACCAGGAATGAACCATTATCGGTTACTGCCAGGACCAGGAATGAGCCATTATCAGTTACTGCCAGGACCAGGAATGAACCATCATCAAATACTGCCGGGACCAAGACAACTGATTCATCAGAACAGCAGCCAGATAAATACTTTAATGATGATCATTATTGATGAATGAGACACTTTTGGTATATGATAAGTCAAGAATGATGAATAATATGCACGTGTTTTGATTATACTCTTCTCAAAGCAGCGGCCAAGACCACCCTCTCTGGGAATATCCAGCATCTGTAGTCACATCAGAATGCTTTCCATTCGTCCTTTCCTATAAAATTCCCATGGCAGTATATTCTCGCTACACTGCTTGCTGTACGACGTTCCTTCACAGCTAATTTTTCCTGCCGGCTGGTGTGCCGAAGGAAGCCTTTACTTACGAGTACTTACGGTGAGGTTTAGCCGAAAGAGAGAGCTAGCGCGTGGGGCTCACCGCAGGAACATCTAGGGTTAAGAAGAACAACTCGTGTGAGTTACGTGTTGTCAAATGTCATGTGTGAAATGGGAGGATTCCACGTTTGTGGACAGAAAGCCAGCAGCCCTCGTGTGGGTGAGGCACAAAGAAAAGATAACGACCTAAATCAAAGGAGTGACACTTGATAGCCACTGCAGTGCTGGGTCACTACTCAGCCGTCACTAAACCCTCTCATTACCCAAGCAAGGTAGTACCGGCAATATACCTCCTGGTCGGTGGCTGCCACCCACCTACTGCCTACCAGAGTAGGTGGGGAGGAGCCTTCTGTTGTACAGTCCCGCCTCCGTCTATATGGATTAGGAATATCAACATATTATTACCGTCCTATACCAGATAACCTTATCCTAGCCAATCAAATCCGTCATCAGGCTTTTCTGTCAAAAGTGATTATAGAAATATAACCTATAGCTTCTATGAACCCCCACGTATCTAAATAAACAACTTATTTTCTCTCACCTTTACATAGCATTATGAAAGTTTATCCATATATCCGAGGGTAGTGTGTATATACCCAGGGATAATGTGTATATACCCATTGCTAGCGTGTATGTATCCAAGGTAGTATATATATATAAAGGTCAGTACCTTGAAACGCCGTCCATGATGATCACCTACTTCATTCCCACGACCTGTGTACGTCGGGGGTGTTCTATTACCACGCCCACTTGTTGTGGGCGTGGTATTGTGTTACATCAAGATGACGCTACGGGTAATACCAACTACATAACCGGCAGTCTGAGATTACCTACCACACGCTATTTAGCCGTCACGACCATCCCTACCCACGTATACGTAGCGTCCTAGAACTCTCTCTTTCTCTTCTCTCAAGAGGCTCAGTAATTACCGCCCCTTTCCCCGCCCTGTTCATTTTGCGCTTAACCTCTTGAGTGAAGGCTAATGCGAGTGCATTAATGCAGGCGTATTACAACGTTTTACCGGGTCCCGGATGCCCTCGACAGCAACGCGCAAATGAAATGTTCTCAAAGCTAATTAGCGAACCATAATCCATTTTGCCCTTTATACTAACATGAGAGCAGCCTGTGAGAGGGTTTTGTCATGTAACATCCCTTAGAATTCCCTACTACTGGCAGGATTCGAACCGATACCATTTGTGTGCGAGATGGGGACGCTAAGACTAGGCCATGAAGCCCATGTATGGGCTCCATAATCTAGGTGTTAGCGTTCCCAGTTCCCACACCAATATCATTGGACCAATTTGGGAACGTTAATTCCAGAAGAAGAAATGCGATAGCAGATTTGATGCGAATGGCGTTTTGAGTTTCATACTCTCACAAGTTGTGACCGGGCTGGTGGTGTGGCATGTCGACCACACCGTAAGTACCCTCAGCTCTGCCTGATGTCCTGGGAACCAGCTCCTCCAGTACACACACACACACACACACACACACACACACACACGCAGGGGCCTCCGTGGTGTAGTGGTCAGCGTTTATGACCATGAGTCAGCACAGGCCAGCTCGGAGTCGGATCCTTATGGGTTCGAATCCTGGAAGTGATTCTCGGCCTACACCCAACCAAGGTGCTCATTCTTCCCTCGGGACTGGTAGATAAAAGGGCACTTGGCTTAGGCTGGTGTGTGTGGGTGTTATACAAGGCTAAGAGACGGGGCAATACAAGTGTAAAACTCTCTCCTTGTAACCCATAGATAGTAATCATACACTGAATGTTGCCGGAGAATTGGAAACAAGACTTTACGAAACAGGAAACAAGGTCCGGAGGTACACAGGAGACCACAGAGGGAGGAGAGACATCGGCCATCTTGATGCCTAGAGAACGGGTGGCTAGCCCATTCAAACAGTACGCAGTGGGAAGGGTAACTATGGAGAAGTTTCACATGACATTGGTCATATCTCAGAGGCCAATGCTTAACGCAGACAATGACGGTAGAGTCATAATGGCGCAGGAAGAAGCGAGACACGCACCGTGATGGTGCAGTTACGAGTAACTTTGAATCCTGATTGAAAAGGTAGAGATAGGGAAGATGTGTATACTCGTAGGGATGATGAATCGTGGAAACAATAGGTTCTTAAGAGTGTGTGTACGGGAGAATTCCCCGAGTCGGCAGATCACTGACCACACACTAGAATAAGAGGGGCTGATACACCGTCATTACAAGATCATATCTTCACTAACGATAGAATGGATAGTGAAGACATTCCACATGATAACCCTATCAGGATATGGCGATCATGTAATGCCTGAGTTTAATACTATGGTTAGTGATGACGATGTAAGGATACCAGGGTACATTACAGAGTCACACAACTGCTTTGAATTCATAAATACGGTTTCAAACCATAATAATATGGAACAGTATTATAGAAAGTACAGTGAAATTCATAATGTTGTGGTCAGAACACTGGTACGTGAAAGGGCTAGAACGCCGGCACGTAAAGGTTTAGAACATTAGTACGTGAAGGGGTCACAACACTGGCACGTTTCACGGTAAAAAGAAAGAAGGATAGTTGTGAAATAGAGAAACATGATTAAACAGAATGCTTACAAAAGTAAAAGAGGGCGTAGGAATGACTATGGATGAGGTATAGACGGCACTGCCAGCCAGATGGTATCCGAAAGATCGGGAGGGCGAGAACAATGCACTACAAGTTTAGGAAGAAATAACGAAAAAGCTTTGGAAAAAAAAAATACGTAAACAAGGCGGGGAACACTGCTCCATAGTTTATCATGAGTAAACTGCCAGTTAAAGAGCAGCCAATCAAGCTGAGGGATTCAGAGAGGAGAGTTACTGAAGACGGCCAGAATGTAGGCAAGGAAATGACGTGGGACGGAGAGCAGGACTTAGAGAGCAATGGATTTGTCAGCAAAGACCTTCAGCAGGCCATCCACGGTCCTGATCCACACACGAGGCCCGTACGGACCCGATGGTGGCACTCTACGGGTTTTCAGGGTGTTTCTCAAGAAGAATATTTGGAGGAGGGCGTATTTGCAAAAGGACTGGAAGAGAACAAACGTTGTGCTGGTCTTTAAGAGAGGAAATGAAAATCTTTATTGAAGTCTAGACCAGTCGCTCTGATGAGTATGGTTTACGAGACGCTGGGGAACAAGTGACTCAGGCGAAACTACCTCAGTGCGAGACGACAGCCTGGGTTCAGGGATGAAAAGATCATGTGTGAGAAATACCTCAGACTTCTCTATGACTGAGTTCCGTGTCAGCGACGTTGGGATTCATGGCGTTGGGATTCATGGATGACTGTGTCAGAGGGTATCTGACATTGACCCAAACAAGGGGCTGGTAAAGAAAGAGACAGCAAGATTTTCAGAATGACATGAGAGGATATTTCCCTTGATGGATCGAAAATCATAATTACTGGAAAGGAACATTAAAAAACGCCTGTCAAAGGAGTTTTTTTTCCTAAGTGGGTTGGCGTTCCCCGTGGCGTGCCGCAGGTCGCGGCGTGAGAACCGATGCCGTTCTAGATCTTTGTATATGACGTGTCGGGGGCAGGAGACGTCTACCTGAATATGTTGACCGGATGACAGTATGGTCGGGAAAGAAGTGAGGAATGATGAAGATTGCTTGAACTTTCGAAGGGACTTGACAGGGGTTCCAGAGTTGGTCTGGTACACAGTTGGGGAAGTCTAACCCAGGGAAATGCAGAGGACTGAACATGGGACATGGCGAATGAAGTCCCCCGACACGACTGTTATGTGGTTGGTGACGACATGTGTGTGACGAAGGAACTTGGGTAGACACTGTACGTGCTAGGTCGTTAATGACTATCGCCAGAACACCAGGTAAAGGAAACTGCTACAGAGGTAGACTGTATGTTGGGTACAACTAGAGAAGAATTCAAGATCATGAATCAGGTGTTCAATAAGGTATTTGAAACTAATATTGAACCTCGGTTAGAATATGCATCTCACTTTTGGTCCCCTCACTAAGCAAACACAAACAGCAAATGATAAAATTCTGATGGACAGGGCAAGGAAGATGGTTCCTTCCTGAGGGAGTGTCACAAGGCGAGGTTAGACACGATAAAGCGACCCATCCTGAAGCAGAGGAGGATAATGGGACACTTGATCCAGTCTCCAACTTTCTAAAACCAAGATGACGACGTCGACAGCGAACAGTTCCGAGAGAGACGGGAAACAGAGCAACGACAGAGCATCACAGCGCAGAGGACTAAGCAAAAGACATAAAAGATGGGAGGTTACGTACAGCTAAACTTTTATTGTGTAACAGTAATGGTGGAAGAGTAGTGTGGGAATACTCAGCCACCTGTGGAAACTATGAATGCTGACGGTGTACCAAAATTTGAAAAGCTGTATGATAGGGAAAGAGCTGGGGGCCCCCACGAGTGTCGATTTTAGCTAAGTTTAACCACAGAATGAAATCAATAACTTGTTTTCTCTAATAACAACGAAGATTGCAGGGAATTCCTTCTATTTTCATTACTAGCACGCGAATGTCATACCACATTACACTTCGTAGGCTCTGAGATTACGTGGAAAAACCAGCCAATCACTTGACTGCATGGTGGACTTTACGGGAGCGGATGCTGCAAGAATATGTCTATCAAAATGGCCCACTACCGCAGGGGATGCCCCTGGGTTTGGGTAGGGAACTGGCCCACTGCTCCCCTAGGCCGCAATAAGCTAGGCCAGACCTACGTACTGCCACAGTCGTTCCTCAGGGCTTTCCCTAAGATAATTGCGTCTACCAGATAGGTCGACTGCCTTTGTGTGCGGGGCTGGGTTGAGGCACAGCCCACGGGGCTACAGTCCAGGCAGGATCCCCTGCACCACAGATCGACCCTAAAATACAAAGACAAATTCTTTAAATAAATGACCGAAAATATCATTCATTATACCGGATGGCTGCCGCCGGATTTAGGCAATTCATTAAATGACTCATATCATTAGAAGCGATTCATTCATCTCTAAGAAAAGCTGAGGAAACTCATCGAATTGGCCAAGTTGAAGAACAAAACAAACAAAACTAAATATGACAACATTTTTACACCAAACGACAAAGCATGATGACTTTATTACGTATAGGAACACCCAACGACTTAAACATGTCGACTTCACCCTAGCGGAGCTGGAAAACACAATTGCGCACAAAACAGAATCAAACACCATGACTTATTTCCACAAAGCAAAACTAGAGACCGGTTGCACAAGACACATCTAAGCAGACGAAACTCTTGACGCAGGTTCTGTGTGGGACGGCATCGGTGAATTGTAATGCCAAGAGCTCCGATGTACCGGGTACACCATCTTCCTCTAGCTATGATACACGGGTCGCCAGCACACCAGCGGATACAATCTCAACTCCTTTCAGAAAATCTTATCAGAATTGTGTATCATTTTCTGACTATGTTTGAGTATCGTTTATGGACTCCCGTGGTGTATCGGTTAGCGTTCCTGACCCAGGACGTATTCACGGGCCGCCCAGGGTCGAGAGCATAGGTTCGAATCCTGTTTTCGGCAGTCGGTCCACAGTCAACCCAGCTGTTCATCCACCCTTAGGAGTTGGTCGATAAATTGAGTACTGGCTCAGGCTATTATATATATATATATATATATATATATATATATATATATATATATCGCTAATGATATGGTATTGATTAGGGCCTAAGCTGCCCGTGCCGTCTCAGTAAACATAAAAAAAGTGCTTTTCTCTCACCTGATATTGAATTTTCCCGACTACTATCTACAGATCGACTGTTCCGTTGCTACAACGTTCAACTCTCTCTCTCTCTCTCTCTCTCTCTCTCTCTCTCTCTCTCTCTCTCTCTCTCTCTCTTTCTCGCTATGCTTCTGTATATATATATTCTTTGGCATTAAATCCACTAGGCTTGTTGCCCTTGGGAGTAATAAATCAAGTGAATAAATATATAATAGATCTCTCTCTCTCTACTGTACACCGTCCCTCTCGGCATATTTCACTGAGGAATATACAGACCACAGCAGCACTATGGCATACCCTCTACAACGTCCAAAATTAAAAAAACATCTTACCTTTTCTCATTCTAGTAATCCAAATGAGACTTTCCCGAACTGATCCATTGCCGTCACAACCACATCGACTATTTCCAAAAATAGACGTTTTACGCTGAATTTCTCATCCGTATTATTTGCTCTAATTTCGGAAGAATCGAAACAGTAGACAGAATCCTGGTAGATCAAAGCGCTGACCGAGTCCGGACTGTGTTACGGCTAAGTTATAAATCTCCCGGGTCATGTCGCACACACACACACACACACACACATTCCATCAGCACCTGACCTCCTCCGGCAGCACTAGATGGTGACCCACCTGACGGCGCCCTACGGAGGGCTATAAGGTTCTGACACACACACACACAGGTATTTAACTACCAAACGACCTGACGAAGCTGTTAATGAGTAGTTACACTCCCGGTATCACTTAGGATCTCCCATGACCCTACACTATTAGAAATCACTTTTTTTTTTTCCTTTTTAAGCCTGCGTCACACTAGCATTTCTTGCGTCACATTTCCAGAATGAATTCCGTCACTTTCTTTTTCTTTCGCGTTGGTAAGTCGCAAACGCGGGGAGAACCAACGAATTTCTCGGTTCACTTTCCTCAGCATAAACAATTAGGCAAGACCACCGTCCCAAGACAATAGATTCTCAATAAGGTATCCATCGCCCCGGCACGCGTGTCCACACTGGAGCGAATAGAGCGAAGACGATTGCCACATTTACATCTGCCTCGTAAATGAGTTCACGTGGTAGTCATGCAAACGAAACATATGAGACTTCTTAATGACTGTTAATGTTGAAATAATAAATATGGACTTCAATACTGTAGAAAATATGTAATAAGAATACATCAAAAATATATAACTGATTACCTCAAACTGTGATATACTTTACGTAAAGTAAAATTTTGACTCTCGAGTACAGATCTTGAAAACTTTTGGGATCAGGACGAACCATTTCGTATTGCTCGATGGGCCGCGAAATTGACGCAGATTTATGAGAAAAATGGCGACAAGTCAGATAATGTACACGAAAAGATTTAATGCGAAGCCGACTTTAACCTATCGTCACACACGGCTACGCCAAGGCTAAGATAAGACAGGTTTCTCACTTCCTCTATAACACACGGTTGTGACGAGGAGGAGCGCTGTGTTCTGGCAAACACTGCTTCAGTCACAACCAGGATTCGAGCCCATGTACTCGAACCTGGGCTGCCCGTGAATGCATCACGGCCGGGAACACTAACCACGTCAATCCTCGACCGGATCTTGTCACGTACATTCTTAATATCTCTAACTTCCTCAGATACTGGAACGTAACCAACAGATCTTGCGAATGAACGCCATTAATTCGAAAATCTCCAACACGCATGTGATTTCATAACTCCAGGAAATCATTTCGCTAACGCTTCCCGACGTCTTTGCCTTTAAAATGTCACCGGTGTTTCTCTAATACATTTTTTACACCATACATAACAAACACTTCAGAGGCGCCTTTCGTCCACACGTCCAGGAAATGGAAGTCTTCTCTTAACTTTCCCCGACACAAGTTGTCCCTCGTCTTTTTCCGACACTGTACCGGGAGCGTCGAACTTATCTCCCTCCTGTACAAACACAGATGGCGTTAACTCCTCCAGCATTCAAAATGCGAGTCAATAACAGTTTCCGTGTCCACGCTCACTTCATGTACCGTCGTGGCAAAAAAGTTTCGGAGCATCATATCCGAAGCTTCTGTAAGCACCTGTTCGGATCGGAACCGAGTCCTCTGTTTCATTCCTCTCGAAACAATGAGTTCGGCACTGCTTCAGTCATGAGTGTGTGTGTGTGTGTGTGTGTGTGTGTGTGTGTGTGTCCAAGACGTTTGTCCCCGACTTTACATTTATTCACAACACACAACCAGGCCCCCACAGACTTTTCCATGGTTTTACCCCGGACGCTTCACATGCCCTGGGTCAGTCCACTGACAGCACGTCGACCCCAGTATACCACATCGTTCCAATTCACTCTTCCCGTGCAAGCCTTTTACCCTCCTGCATGTTTGGGCCTCCTGAAGAAGAGGAAGCAGGAAAAAGCACAAGGACGCGAAAGATACGAAGTGTTACGCGCATTCTTATGATTAGAACGTCAGGACTGAGTACAGATAGAGGGAACCAAAATGCAATTAACCAGCCGCCACTGGGCGGGGCCGGCAGATGAATTATGAAACAGGTGCTGTGATTAGGGCACTTACTTCCTTCTAACTACAAACTCAGGTTAAACTATGCTTTGGGAAAAAATATTCAAATTTATTTCATTTATGAAGTTTTCTGATTTATGTAAATCTACCTTCTGATTCATATTTATATTGACAGGAGACGATTCAACAGTACTTCTACCCATTACTGAGTTATTGTACGTGATAACCTTAACATTGCTCTAGTCAATTTCATGACCAAAATCTTTATGGTGGACAAATAGTGCATTAGGTTCATGACTATAACTAACACTATTCATATATTGTTTAACCCTGATATAAATAACCTTACCAATATGGCCAGTGTGAAACTGATCACACTCTTTACAGGGGACATTGTACACACAGCCCTTCTGAGAAGTGACAAAATTTCTGATAAAGATTTCCCTGTTAGTATTGTTATTACCGAAGACTACGTTAATAATTCTTTTTTTCAACAAAACAGAAACATTCAGCAAGTCATCACAATAGGGAAATACCAACAAGTTTTTTGTTCACGAATGGTTCTTTAGGCTGAACATTGCAATAAGACTTTCTAGCAGAATTATAAACTGAATCAAAGAAATGTTTGGGATATTGTGGTCCATAACCAATGTCATAGATATTGCAGACTTCATCATCAATGAATTCCGGACTACATACGCGAAACGCTCAAAGAAACATTGATTCACTCTATTGTGATGAGGAGAGTAATTATGAATATATGAAGAGACATTTGTGGGTTTACGACGTATGATGAATTTTAGGCTATTTTCATTCCTATCAATATTAGAGTCTGAGAATGACAATGTATTGTCTGTCTCAGTTTCAAGAGTGAACTATATCTTACCAAGCAATTCAAATTGGTTAGAAATGAATTTCAATTTATATCTACTAGGCCACAAAAAAAGAATATTATCAACATACCTGCACCATTTTATATTACTAGAAAAGATATCATAAAGCATCTAGCTTCCAACAATTCCATACATATATTACTTAAAAAGGTTGGAGGAGGATTTCCCGTACTGATCCCAAAATGCTGTGTGTAGAAATTATCAATGAACCGAAGCTAACAATCTTTAACACACTTTAATCAACTTTAAACTGGTACTTGTAGGCAATGGCAAAGTACGTTTGTCAAACTCTCACTTAAAACTTCAATGGATAATCAACAGGGACTCTGGTGAATAATGAAACAAAGTCATGACTGATGACCTGAGATTTCTACTCAAGCAGGACAATAATAATTAGTTTGTCTACGAAATCAATATCGTTTTTGATTAGAGAACAAGATCTTGTGACAAGTAAGGGATTACAGAATACTGACCAGCCATTTTGACAGTCTGTATGTTGCAGTTCCCACTGAAGAGACTATAGGTCTTAAAGGGTTTCCAGGTTTACGAGTCTCAATTAAACCATACATATAGAGCAATGAAAATCTATTACTTTTTTCTCATTACGGTGGAGGCTCTAGTCACGGAAAAAAGTCCACATCAAAGCCAGGCCTTAATTGATTATACAAATAGGATTACGAAAGGGAAATATAAGAGACAGGGAAAAGTATTTACGAAATATAGAAGAAGCGAAAAATCTGTCCTTTTAAATGAGCTAGGTCATAGTTGTTGAAAAAGATATGAGAAGGTAGAGAGTTCCAAAGCTTCGACGTTTAGGGAAAGAAGCAGTTATCAAAACGGCACACCCTTGCGTTGCCGATGGCCACACAATAATCATGTGACGCATCAGTTTGCCAAGTATTGCATGGTCTAGCTATTGGTAGGAGCACACAAGCAGCCAGCTCTCGGGAGCAAAAGTCAAAGTAATACCTACAGAAGAGGGAAAGTGAACCAACATTGCGACGTAGGGCAAGGGGGTCAAGTTTGGAAGTTAGCTTGGAACAGTTTATAAGTCGGAACGCTTTCGACTCAACTCTGTCAAGAAAGGAAACAGCTAGAACCACCCCAAATGTAAGATAAGTACGCCATATAAGGACGAATCAATCCCTTGTATAAACGAAGCATCTGTTCAGCACAGTAGAATGTACGATATCTAAACAGGACACCCAGTTTCTTAGAGGCAGACTTGGCTATTTCCCTTATGTGGGGTTTCCATGAAAGAGTGGATGTTACAGTAATATCGAGTATGTTCATTGAGTCAAGAGGCTGAAATACAGAACCGTCAAAGGAGATACGAGAGATGTGAGTTTTCGATAAAGAGATGGGTAGAAATTGGGTCTTATGGGCATTAAACCTAATTAGTTTTTTTGTACCGCACTGAGATAACCTGTCCAAGTCTGATTTTATTGAGGAAGCTGTGACAAGACGAGACGCAGATCGAGTGAGAGAAGAGGGAGCAGAACCGAAGGATGTTGATGAATGCATTGTTGAGTTGTCAGCGTATGAGAACATTGGATAGTTTGTGGAGGAGAGGAAATCGTTGAAAATGAGAAGAAATAGTGTAGGAGATAGGACGTAACCTTGAGGAACACCGCTGTTGATGGAGAATAGAGGGGATGCTGATCCATCAACAACCACAGAGATAGATCGATCGGTATTATGAATGAAATATTCATGAATAAGGCTGTGATAGTACAAGTTGAAGGCAATGATGGTACAAGTTAAGGTAAGACAGTGATGGTACAAGTAGAAGTAAGACAATGATGGTACAATAAAAGTTTGGCATTGATGGTACAAGTAGAAGTAAGGCAGTGATGGTACTAGTATAAGTTTGGCAGTGATGGTACAAGTAGAAGTTTGGCAGTGATGGTACAAGTAGAATAAGGCAGTGATGGTACAAGTAGAATAAGGCAATGATGGTACATGTAGAAGTTTAGCATTGATGGTACAAGTAGAAGTTTGGCAGTGATGGTACAAGTAGAAGTTTGGCAGTGATGATACAGGTAAATGATTGGCAATGATGGTGCAAGTAGAAGTTGGCAGTGATGGTACAAGTAGATAAGGCAGTGATGGTGCAAGTAGTGTTTTGGCAGTGATGATACGAGTAAAAGTTTGGCAGTAATGGTACAAGTAGAAGTATGGGAGTGATGGTACAAGTAGAAGTTTGGCGATGATGGTACAAATAGAAGATTGGCAGTGATGGTACAAGTAGAAGTTTGGCAGTGATGGTTCAAGTAGAAGTTTGGCAGTGATAGTACAAGTAAAAGTTTGATAGTGATGGTACAAGTAGAAGTTTGGCGGTGATGATACAAGTAAAAGTTTGGCAATGATGGTACAAGTAGAAGTTTGGGAGTGATGATACGAGTAAAAGTTTGGCAGTGATGGTACAAGTAGAAGTTTGGCAATGATGGTACAACTAGAAGTTTGGCAGTGATGGTACAAATAAAAGTTTGGCATTGATGGTACAAGTAGAAGTTTGGCAGTGATGGTACAAGTAGAAGTTTGGCAGTGATAGTACAAGTAGAAGTTTGGCAGTGGTGGTACAAATAAAAGTATAACTGAATGACACAGAAGACATAGGACTCTCAATAATTTACTCTGATGCACCATATGTTAAAGGATGGTGGAACCCGTTGTCAGGAATAGAAATAATCATTAAATCTTTAATTACATCCTAACACTCTTTGTCCTGAAATGTAACGTATGTTTTTGTTACTATTGCAGGTATGACCACCTTCATCCATGCTCACACTTCTGGCCCATATTCTACACGTACTGTGGTATAGAAACCTTCAGTGCGTCATATCGTAGACCAGTTATTGTCTCACTGGTACTAGGGAGGTAAGAGGACGAATCAGCCTCATAATATGCCTACTGGTTGTTACATTGAGCTTCACACTGGATATGTTGTGACACAAGCTAGAAGATTGTAACAAAACGTCTGTGATGATTCAATTACATGATTGAGAAGATTTCTAAGCAACCGTGCAAAACGTAGGTATACCTTAGGTATACTTACTAGCCTAGAGGGACTTGTATTACAACTCTGCTCATCATCGTCATTTGTATCGTAAAGAGATCTTTTGAGCAGCAAGTAAAATCCTCTTCATGTGAAAATTTATTAGGAGCAAAATTCAGTATATTACTTTGTTTCAAAAGCTACTTTCTTTAGCGATCATCTTTACTGCTTCTGTTTGTTTGTGTGTGTGTATCTATCTATCTATCTATCTATCTATCTATCTATCTGTCTATCT
>JAYMFT010066269.1:0-14734 GCA_038088735.1 Panulirus argus
AAGTGAAGTGAGGGGAGTGGCTGAGGAATGGGATGTATTCAGGAAGGCAGTGATGGAATGTGCAAGAGATGCATGTGACATGAGAAAGGTGGGAGGAGGGCAGATTAGGAAGGGTAGTGAGTGGTGGGATGAAGAAGTAAAGTTGTTAGTGGAAGAGAAAAGAGAGGAGTTTGGACGATACTTACAAGGAATGAGGGGAATGACTGGAGATGTACGAGAGAAAGCGGCAGGAGGTCAAGAGGTGGGTGCAAAAGTTGAGAAAGAGGGCAAATGAGAGTTGGGTTGACAGAATATCGTTAAACTTTAAGGAGAATAAAGGGATGGTTTGGAAGGAGTTAAATACTGTGCGTAAGACGAGAGAGCAAATGGGAACATCGGTGAAGGGGGCAAGGGGGGGAAGTGATAAAAGGTAGTGATGGAGCGAGGAGAAGATGGAGTGAGCATTTTGAAGGATTGTTGAATGTGTTTGATGATAGAGTAGCAGATGTAGAGGGCATTAGTCGGGGTGGTGAGGGAAATGAGAGAGTCAGAGAGAGTGCTTTGGTGGAAAGAAAGGAGATGCTGAAAGCTTCGCGGAGGATTTGGATGGTATTGTAGTTAAATTTATCAAGAAAGGGGGTGACCGTGTTGTTGATTGGTTAGTAGGAATATTCACTGTATGTATGGATCATGGTGAAGTGCCCGAGAATTAGCGGAATGTATGTATAATTGCTTTGTACAAAGGCACTGGTGATAAATATGAGTGTTCAAACTACAGAGGTATAGTTTATTGAGTATTCTTGGAAGACTGTATGGGAGGTTTTTGATTGAGACGGTGAAAGCATGTAGAAAGCATCAGATTGGGGAAGAGTAGAGTGGTTTTAGAAATGGTAGAGGATGTGTGGATCAGGTGTTTGCTTTGAAGAATGTACTTGAGAAGTACTTAGAAATATAGATGGATTTGTATGTACCATTTTTGGATTTGGAGAAGGCATATGATAAAGCTGATAGAGATATTTTGTGGAAAGTCTTAAGAATATATGGTGAGGGAGGTAAGCTGCTAGAAGGAGTGAGACGTTTTAATCAAGGGTGTCAGGAATGTGTACGAGTAGGAAAAGAGGAAAGCGGTTTGTTCCCAGTAAAGGTCGGTCTGCGTCAGGGGTGTGTGATGTTCCCATGATTGTATAATTTGTTTATGGATGTGTTGGTTAGGGAGGTAAATGCAAGAGTTTTGGAGAAAGGGACGAGTAACCAGTCTGTTGGGGATAAGAGAGCCTGGCAAGTGAGTCAATTGTTGTTCGCGGATGATACAGCACTGGTGGCTGATTCGCGTGAGAAACTGCAAAAGTTGGTGACTGAGTTTGGAGAAGTTTGTGAAAGGAGAAATTTGAGAGCTAATGTGAATAAGAGCAAGGTTATTAGGTTCAGCAGGGTTGTACTTTTGAATGAAGAAAAATTGGAGGAAGTGAAGTGTTTTAGATATCTGGGAGTGGACTTGGCAGCGAATGGAAGCATGGAAGCGTAAGTGAGTCATGGGGTGTGGGAGGGGATGAAGGTTTTGGGAGCGATAAGGAATGTGTGGGAAGAGAGACGTTATCTCGGAGAACTAAAATGGATATGTTTGAAGGAATAGTAGTTCCAATAGTATTATATGGTTGCGAGGCATGGGCTATAGACAGAGTTGTAAGGAGGAGGGTGGATGTGTTGTAAAGGAAATGTCTGAGGATATTATATGGTGTGAGATGGTTTGATCGAGTAAGTAATATAAGGGTAAGATAGATGTGTGGTAATGAAAAGAGTGTGTTTGAGAGAGCAGAAGAGGGTGTGTTGAAATGGTTTGGACAAATGGGACGAATAAGTGAGGAAAGGTTGACAAAGAGGATATATATGTCAAAGGTGGAGGGAACAAGGAGACGTGGGAGACCAAATTGGAGGTGGAAGGAAGGAGTAAAAGGGATTTTGAGTGGTTGTGGCCTGAACATGCAGGAGGGTGAAAGGTGTGCATTGAATAAAGTGAAATGGAACGATGTGGTATATTGGTGTCGAAGTGCTTTCAATGTACTGAACCAGGGCATGTGAAACGTGTGGAGTAAACCATGGAAAGGTCTGTGGGGCCTGGATATGGATAGGGAGCTGTGGTTTCGGTGCATTACACATGACAGCTAGAGATTGAGTGTGAGTGAATGTGGCCTTTTCGTCTTTCCTGGTGCTACCTTGCTGATGCAGGGGGTGGTGATGCTATTTCCTGTAGGGCGGGGTGGCATCAGGAATGGATGAAGGTGAGCAAGTATGAATATGTACATGTGTATATGCATGTGTATGTATATGTATGTATATATGTATAAGTTGGTATGTATATGTATGTATTGTGCATGTATGTTTATATGTGTGTATGTGAGTGAATGGATCTTTCTCCGACTGTTTCCTGGTGCTACCTCGCTAACGCGGGAAACAGCAGTCAAGTAAAATAAATCATTTTGCAAAGCAAACACCTGATCCACACATCCTCTGCCAATCCTGAAACCACTTAGTTCTTACCCAATCTGATGCTTTGAACATGCTGCTACCCTTTCAATCATAAAGCTTCCATGAAAGTTACCAAGTACACTCAGCAAACTCATACCTCACATGTGTCTTCCTTACGTTTAAGCACTGGCACTTTACATGCATTCCAACGCCCTCTCAATGTCCACTCTTCCATTCAACTTTCCAGGTACACTCAACAAACATGTAATTTCGTAATTTGAACACTCATTTATCTATCTATCTATCTATCTATCTCCCTTTATCTTTGATGCCTGTTTCCTCCTGGAACTCCCTCATGGGGTGGCTATGGCAATAGAATCTCCTTAAGTAGTGCACTCCAGTGCAGCTTCTTAGCCTTTAGTGCCTCATGCTTAACAGGCTACTAGCAGAGGGCAAGTCTAGCACAGTATTTGCAGAGGCTCCATCTAATGTTCTTACTGACTTCTCGTACCTAATGCTCCTGCCTAATATAAAGTACATTATATGAAAATCTTATGGTGTCTCATATGCATATTGAAATGAAAAAATTCAGAGGAAGACAAAGAGTGATAAACATTCAGTATAGGATGGCTGTTTGCATTTCAAGTAAGAAACCTTTACCAACTCATTTATCCCCATTACCTATATACAACAGCACTATACATATATTCCACCAATCCTCAAGCACTTCACCATGTTCCATACATATAATGAAAATCCAATTTAACCAATCAACAAGTCACCTCCTTCCTTAAGAAATTCAGGTACAATACTGTAGTTTACTCACTGTATTGAGTGATCAACACATAGGTTCTAATGAAAGGAGTTCCTTACAGGAAAGACTATATTGAGAAATATACAGAGATGAGCAGCGCATGACTGTGTGCCTTGGTGCCCTGGACTAGAATAATGTTTACATAAATAACATGATCTGCTATAGAAAATGGGAGGCCAGATATATCTATACAGGACATGCTAATACAGATGGTACATGTTACATAAATGCATCTCTGTCTGTCTTATATCACATATCTACACCTCCCTCCCCTCGCACACTCGTAGCTCTGTCTTGAGTGGATTGTGTTTCTGCAGTCTCTTTGATTGGCGTGGGGACACTTGGGGGGAGGGTGTCACTGACAAAGGACTTTCTTTTTTTGTCCAAGCAAGGGGCCACAGGGATGTCGGGGAGGGGGTCATCACTAGGGGAAGGCACTGGTGGGAGAAAACGTTGATTACGCCACCAGACTCTTCCACTAGTTAATCGTATCTCATAATCCCTTGTTCTGCCGCAGCCCATGATGGTCCTGATCTTGTCCCAACGGAGTGAAGTCGGGTCCTGGACTCGTACTGTCTGCCCCACACTTAACTTGGGCAGGGTGTGGGCGTGCTTGTCGTACCAACATCTAACCTGTTTGGCACGGGCGGCAGCTCGGCGGTCACAATTCTCAGACTTCTTTTGCCATTCCTGCGAGAAGGACTTTGGGTGGGCAGGAACGCAGGAGCGGAGTAGGCGACCGTATAGTATCTGCGTTGGTGATCTTCCTGTGTTGTTAGGAGTGTTGCGGAGCTCGAGAAGTCCTCTGTCGAAGTCTTCATTGTCAGTGTTGCTGGAGGGCGCCGTCTTCAAGATGAGGTACTTGACTGACTTGACGGCTGCCTCAGCATGGTCATTCGACTGGGGGTAGCGTGGTGAGGATACCATGTGGTGAACGCCCCAGCATTTTAAGAAGTCTTTGAACTCGGAGCTGGTGAACTGGGGTCCGCCGTCTGTCCTCAGACGGAGTGGAACACCAGCTTCCCGGAAGTAGCAGCAGAATTTGCGTGTGGTGCATGATGCTGTAGATGAGGCACCATAGGGGACAATGACAGGCCAGCCAGAGAGTTGGTCCGCTATCACTAGGAAGGACTTCCCTGTGACTGTGAAAAAGTTGGCTGATACGGACTCAAAGGGCCTCGTAGGATGGTCGTCGCTCTGCTCGGGTTCTTGCTGTTGGCTGGGTTGCATGACCTAACATGGCTGACAGGCTCGGACTGTACTGGTGATGTCAGCATTGATCCCAGGCCAGAATACAGTTTGCCGTGCCTGTTGTTTTGTCACTTCCACCCCACGATGGCTGTCATGGAGGCGAGCGAGCGTCGGCGGCGGTAGGCAGTAGGTATAACTATACGTTGGCCGTATAGAACCAGTTCCCCGTTGGCAGATAGGCTGTCTCATATCTTCCAATAGGGAAATAGCGAGTTGTGGAGATCATACCAATTGGAGGGGAACCCTGTGGTCATGCAGTCCTTGAGGTGGGTATACACAGGGTCCTCACTTGCTATTTCACGAAGTTCCTGTAGGGTTCTGCCGGCGTCTTGATTCTTGGGGTCAGTGACAGTGTCGATGGCGTTGCAGGTCACTATACTCCGCAGGTGTGTAGCAGCGTTGTTGCATAACTTCTCATCCTCTGGTGTGGGGCGGCTAACTAGGGCTCTGGACAGGGCATCCGGGATGTAGAGCTGTTTTCCTGCACGCCACACGGCTGTAGATTGGTAGGGTGAGATGAGACCCTTTAGCCGTTGGAGGTGAGGATTCTCGAGTGCGTCCAACATGTACTTGTTGAGGATCGGTATTAGAGGCCTGTGGTCAGTCATCAGGGTGAAGTTCGGGATCCCAGTCAGGTAGGCTTTGCACTTGGACATGGCCCAGATGGTGGCGAGCAACTCCAGTTCAGTGGTGGCATATCTTGTCTCGGCGTCAGTAAGGAAGCGAGAGCCACACTGAATGAGGCGTAGCTGGTCCTGGTGTTCCTGGAGTAAAGCATACCCGATGCTGTAGAGTCGAGACATGTCCATTAGCAGCACGATCGGGAGTGCCAGGCCGAAGTGTGCCAACATGGGTGGTTGCAGTAGAGCTTCTTTGACGCATTGGAAGGTCTCGTCTTGGTTGGCTGTCCAAGTAAATACTCATTTTGGGCTCAGCAATGGGCGGTAGCGGTGATGCTCGAGGTGAACTTTGACAGTTGGTTCACCAGGCCCATGAAGGAACGCAGGTCAGTCAGGTTTGCAGGTGTTGGAAAGTCACGGATGGCACTGGCTCTGTCCTGGTCCGTTTCTATGCCCTTGTCTGAGATGTTGTAACCACAGAAGCTCACACTAGGGGCAGCGATCACAAACTTGTCTCGGTTGAGAGTGATCCTGTTCTTGTAACACCTAGTGAGCATCTGGTTGACTTATTGGATGTGTGTCTTGAAGTCATCGTCGTAGAGGAGGATGTTGTCCACCACCTTGACACATCCCAGCATACCCTGCGGCGACAGTAAGCTTCTCCAATAGCTGAGAAGCCCATGGGACCTATGCAATGCCTAAAGCATCCATATGGCGTGATAAAAGTGGTAATGTGCTGGTCCTCCTTGGCAAGTTCAAGTTGCCAGTATCTGCACAGGGCATCCGCTGTCGTGAAGTACCGTGATGAGGGAGTGACATGGCGGACTGCGTCAAACAGTGTCGGGGAAGGATGTGTCGGGTGGGATACCTGACTGTTGAGATGCAACAGGTCGACAGTGATCCTGACGCCTTTGTTCTTTGCTACGGTAACTAGTGGGTGGCACCATTCAGAGGGTTTATCTACCGGTGCTATGATACCTTGATGTACCATTGACTCGAGTTCCCCCTTCACCTGTTCCTGGATTGCGAAGGGGATCTGTCTCGGAGTGTGGATGGCGAACGGTACTGCTCTCTCCTTCAGGTGAATCCTCATGGGTTTACCCGTCTTCAGTTTTAACGAGGCCACTTTGAGGTCTTGCTTAGTGAGTAGCATGTCCTTGTATTCCTGTAGGAAATACTCTCTTTCAGCAGACGGGGTTGGCAGGTCAGGTAGGTGCGACACGTCACACCTGTTTGCGTGCTTGACCTCCAAGATCGGCTTTGGGAATTGGGGAGAAATGATGGCTAACTCCTGGCAATGTCCGTAGGAGAGGAGAGAAGTCGTGACACCATCGTGGACCTGTATCTTGGCCGTACAAGTCCTCTTTCCCAGTTGTAACGTTGCTTGAAAGAATCCCAGGGCAGGAGCCATCTCGGATCCATCAGCTGTTAGGGTAGTGGTGGATGCTGTAGATCGGTGTGCGGAATTCCAAGCAAGTCCAGGTGCAAATATAGATGGTACATAAATGCGTCTCTGTCAGTATTATATCACGTATCTACAGGTCCCAGGACAGAGGCTTGTGGAACTCCATTCTCCACGTTAAGCCCTTCGGATGCTTCCCCATTTGATACCACTCTCTTGTTTCCTGCATGAGAGCCAGTCCGCTACCCATGCTACAGATTCGATTGTGTTAGGCAGTAACTTATAATTTTGTTTAGCATTCCTTTATGTGATACTTGATCGAAGGCTTTACAGAAGTCCAAGGATGTAAAGTCATAGTGTAACGTGGTGTTTGTGATCCTATATATGACTAAAGAATTCAATTAGAGTCGTAAAACGCGATCTTTTATTCCGGAAACAGTGTTGATGGTCGATTATTAATTTATTTCCTTTTGGTTCTCTAAAGATTTTGCCAAATTATTACTTCTAAAGTTATACCTAGAACCGAAGTAAACCTTATGGGACGTTAATTCGACGCATTTCTCTACTTTTTTTTAAACTTGGTGTTACTTTAACTTACTTCCCGTTTCTAGGCACCTCTTCCATCAACGATATTTTGAATATTTTGGTCATCGGAAAAGCTGATTGCTAGCTAGCTTTAAATATTTTTGTTTACACATTGCCTGTGCGGTGGAAAGATTGAAGAGGGTCGATACAGGTACCTACATAAGTGTATCAGAGCTGTCAGGATATGGTGATTACATAACACTACGAGCTGTGGCCTCCAACAGCCTGATTATTACACAGAAACAGAACTGGAGGTGTTGATACCCTCAGACGGTGGGACTTTTTTATTTTTTGCTGCAAGAGCGGCTAATTTAATGCGCACTCCTACCCATCCTGTGGGCGTTGGCGCAAAAGAGGATACTGAGTGCACAAAAGTTCCAGGGGCTGGGCCACACTGCTTGACGTGCAGTATAGGTTACACAGTGAGAAAAGTATTATATGGATTGGGCAGCACTGAATAAATTATTCAGCAGTTCACATGGTAAGTTAAGTTTACAGCATTGGAACAATAGTGAATTGATTACGTATCAAGATGTATAAAAGGTCAATTGCGAGTGATGTTCGTGGTGGTGGGTTTCGACAGAGCAGGGATGGCTAGAGCGCTAGTGGTGGTGGTTGGAGGAGAAGGGATTGTTAGAGTGGTAGTCGGGCTAGGGATAGTGGCAGTGCTGGTGGTGGTGGTGCTGTTGGGAGAGTAGGGATGATATGAGTGTTTGTGTTGGTTGTAGTGATGGAAGGAGTAGGGATGATGGGAGTGTTCATGGAGGTGATGGTGGGAGAAGTAGGGATAGCGGGGGAGTGCTTGTGGAGGTGTTGGTAGAAGTGGGGATAAGAGTGATGGTGGGGGAGGGGTTAGAGATTGAGGTTAGTGGAGGTGGAGGGAGCAAGTCTGGTGCAGACGGTACAGATGGCCGGGCACAGGGCCGGGTACCTCCTGTTATCCACACTTCCGCTCACGCCATTGTCCAGTCCATGTCGTCAGGCACTCGTTTGAACGCTCCCTGCCACTGACTGCTTTGGATGAACACACTGAACCCTGCCTCACTTTGTTGCTCAGTGTTTAGGATGAACACACTAGACCCTGCCTCATCCTGCCACTGACTGGGGAAGAGGTCATTGGAAAGCATTTAGATATATTGAAAAGACATTAGCAAAATACTCAAGGGAAGGATCGTAAGCCATGTAAAGCTCATGGTCTTGGTGAAATACCTTTATATGTACTGAAGATGTGTGCTGACTAACCACTTGAAATGTTGTGTCGCTGGAGAAAGGTAAAGTTCCATGGGAATGGAGGATGGCAGACTGTCTGTTTTTCAAGAAGAGACAGGGAGGATGCACCATGCTACAGACCAGTTTCCCTGATTAGCGTGGTCTGCAAAGTAATTGTAAAGGCAACCAGAGGGCGTATGTATGACCGCTTCCAAAAGAGAAACTGTCTGAATGAGAGGCAGTTCGGTTGCATGGAATCAAGGTCGTTTAGCGAACCTCTTAGATTCTGAGAGTAAGCTCCGTTTTGGTCAGAGGAGGAGGCTGGGTTGACTGTATCTAGACAGCCAGAAAACATTTGCTAGTGTGCCACATAAGAGGCTGGTAAAAAAGCTGGATTTCCAAGTAGGAATAAGGGGTTGGAGACTACTTCGGTAAATGGATTGTTATTTTAATGGAAGGGAACAAAGGATTGAGGTTACTAGTTGCATGATGTAAGGTTCTCTTTTGGGACTATTGATCTTGTTGAGGTATTTATGTATATGAATGACTTGCTATCAGAGTGTGTTTTATGGTGATATGGAAGTCATGAGCTAGGTGAAAAGCCAGGAGGATTGCATCAACCTTCAAGGAGACTTAAACATTCCTTAAACTGTATTGATACACAGTTGATGAACTTTAACCCGAGTTGATGTCAAGTAATGAAGATGAGACAGCGAAAGAAGGCTTCGCTATAAATGTTATTTAGCAAGAAATCAGAAACCTAAATTTTGCATTGATATCCTTGGAAACCCAGTCCTAAACATAATCTTTCTGAGGGACTTAAGCCTACCATACAAAATAAGGAAAGCGGTATCTGTAAAACAATAATGTACCCTGAAACTTCACCGGAAACAGCTCGGATGAACATTGGCAAAAAAGAACTATTTAGTTATAACAAGTTCTCCTTTTGTCAACAGATAAGAGAACTCATCAGAGGAAATGACACATTAGAATGACATAGATATTGTCTACCTAATGTGTGATATCACCGCCTCAAACACGCTTTACTCTGGATCACAATCCACTTGAAGGAAAAACAAATATGATTGTAAACCACCAGGACAAAACACACACGACCGTGAAAGTGGATTCAGTAATATCAGTTTTAATAGGAAACTGATATAATGGGAAGATTTAGCAGAGTGAGATGTCTGCTACGCCTTAGGAAACCCTTCTAAGTAAAAAAAAAAAAAAAAGTTAAATACCTAAGCACTTTACATATGCAGACATAAACCTGTGAGAAGAAGCAAAAGGTCTTGGACAAGATAGACAGTCCCTCTGTAGGAGACGGAAAACAGACTGTAACCCTTCTTAAAAAACCACAGCCTTACCAACAATGAGAAGATGACCTGTCGGACCAATTCCCGAACATTTACCATTATATCAGAAGGTCATTCAAGATACTAGACGGAGAAAGTGCGATCATTGAAATAGGAGAAACCCGAAATGCCTTTACTGTATTTCTATGCATAATGTAGACCAAGGATCACAAACTCCATTGGTCCATTAAGAACAGGTAAGAACACATTTTCTCTCCAGATAGTTAAAGAAAGTCAGGATTTCGAGAGGGCCTTTGAGGGCATGCCCATGCACTCTGCCCCAGGACCAAACTCCTGGGAGTCTATTTATATAATGAAAAGCAAAACGCGTTTGACACGTGTATGAAATATCTCCTCAGGACAAAAATGTGTGGACTCGGGCACCATCCCCAGGAGAGTAAAAGTGACTCGCATTGCCTAACTCCACAAAGCAAAGCAGTCACAGAAAAACTACCGACTGATATACTGCTGTCGCACGTGATCAGTCCTTTTGAGAGAGTCCTTAGATGTAAAGTGGCAAACCCAATGGAGTCAAACATTCACCACAACCCAGGAGATCTTTGTCTCACGGCGGAAAGATCTTGCCCACTTCATTTCCATGATCACTGCAGTAAGATTATAGAATAGGTAGTGGAGAAGAAATAAAATGCTGACGTGATATACACAGACTTTGCGAAAGCGTTTGGTAATTGTGTCCATTGTGTCTTAACATATAAAAAATAAAAGATAATAACAAGGAAAATTATTGAGATTGTTATACAACTACTTACCAAACGAATCACTAGGCGTGGTTGTAAACTATGCCATCTCCGATGCCTCCACTTTAAAATGCTTAGTCCCCCAAGGAACTATATACTTGCAACCCTTTCGTTGCCTCATTCTTATATCTGACATTGACACAGACACGAACCATTGTTTCGCATCAGCCTTTGTAATGATACTAGAATAAGTATGAATTTCTCCTCACATTTCGGTGGAGGTAAGTTCCAGCTCCTTAGGTTTGTGGAAAGTGAAGAAATCAATAACATTACAATAGTACGGATACAACTGGCACGAGTGAACAGTATGAAAGCCCTCAGAGTCGTAATGTCTGACGAACTTAAGAACAGAACAATGTAACATTTGCATCTTCCTACAAGAAGGAAGGATGATATTGCGGACCTTCAAGACAAAGAAGGGACAGACAATGATGACGCTCTTCAAGGCACTAATACTCTCACAAATAAGATACTGCGGTGCACTGACATCCCTCAATAAGTTAGGGGAGATTGTAGAGCTGGAAACCAGTTAGAGGTGCTTCGCTGCCTGTATTGATGTGGTTAAAATGCTGTGCTACTGGGAATGACTGAAATCACTGACGCTGTATTCCGTGGAATGCAGACAGGAGAGGTATGTCGTTATTTACACTTGAGAAACCGAAGAAGGCATGGTCTCAAACCTAGTCACAAATAATTCCCTAATGGTACGACAGGCATGGAAGATAGTATTTTTTTTTTCTTTTTTTATGTTGAAGGCTCCAGTTACGGAAAAAATCCACATCAAGGCCGGGCCCTAATTGAAATATAGAGAGAATTGAGAAAGGGAGAAAAACAGACAGGAAAAGTATTTACAATTTTTTGAGAAAGTGAAAAATATGTCTCTTGAAATGAGCCAGGTCATAGCTATTGGGAAAGACATGAGAAGGTAGAGTGTTCCAAAGCTTCGACGTGTAAGGAAAGAAGCAGTTATCAAACCGGCACACCCTTGAGTTGTCAATGACCACACAATAATCATGTGACGCAGCAGCTTGCCGAGTATTCCGTGGTCTAACTAGTGGTGGCGGTACACAAGCAGCCAGCTCTCGGGAGCAAAAGTCAAAGTAATACCTATAGAAAAGGGAAAGTGAACCAACTTTGCGGCGTAGGGCAAAGGGGTCAAGTTTGGAAGTTAACCTGGGATAGTTTATAAGTCGGGTCGCTTTCGACTCAACTCTGTCAAGTAAGGAAAAAGAGCTGGAACCACCCCAAATGTGGGAGCAGTACTCCATAATAAAGCTAAGAGATGTAACACTGACGTGGGCAAAAGTTTCTTTTTTTTATTCTATGTTAAAAAACAACAATTCTGGAAATGGTATTAACACATTGTAATTGCGAAACAGTATAGAATATACATAAACATTAAGTCTCATTCCACATGCCAGATCCTAAGAATATTGTGCAGCAGAGGGTGGGATAGCGGAGTACGATTTTTTAGTAAGATTCCCCTTTCATTCTATTCTCTTAAGTTCCGTGTAGGCTTACTTCACCAGTGCAGGATTTTTTTTTTTCCCATTCTCTCTCCTGCCGGCTATCGTTGCCGGAAGGAGAGAACCATCCGCTCACAACAGATAATCTAAACATAGGCCAACGGGCTGTCTCTTTCCTTTCTTTCCCATGTTATGTCTGGGGTTGGGTGGCGGTTGCTGACGTGTGGGAGTGTGGGATGAACGTGCACAGTTTGCAGACCCGGGGGATGGATCTGGTATGCAAGGCTAGGGTTGGGAGGGGATGTTCCTGACGTGTGGGCTTGGGCAAGGGATGTTAGTAGTGAAGGTATCTGAGGTGAGGATCTTGCCGGGCAGACGGGGGTAAGAGTCTTAGGACGAAGGGAGGCGGAGCCTGGACGCTAGAGCCATTGTCCGAGGGCCGGCCAGTACCGGCCGGCTCTGGAGTGTCTGCACCTGGTGAGCCCATATTGCTGCTGGGTGACATGTACCCGGATGTCTGGGGCGGGGGCGGCAGGAGGGGGAGGCCAGGTACACACTGGGGTTAGGCAGCTCGTCATGATGCCTGCCCTGCTGAGTACGTCTTTGATCCTCTCACCATGAAGCGCACGACGTGGGCTGCCTGGTGTGGTGGATTCTTGGGGGATAACGTAGATGGTGATAGGAAGGTCTCTCGTTCTTTGAGGTTAACGCATGTGGTGTTAGTAATGCCCTTCATTATTTGAGGTTGTTGGAATACCCTACATAATTTGAGGTTAATGTAAGTGGCAATAGAAAAGCGTCTTCATTCTTTGAGGAAGGCCCTTCGTTCTTTCAGCCTGAGAGATGTGCTGATGGAAGCGTTTTACTGGTCTCATTAGCATGCATGCGTCATTGCCTGGTTCTCTGATTCATCAGGTGCCTGATGCTGCTAAAAGTTCCGTGGTCATGTTTACACACTTATTGCATTCCTGGTTCTCAGGTAGTGATGACCTTGTTCCTGTGTTCCTGTCCCCTCACCGTGATGCACACTACTGGAACCTCTTCTCGTTGGCAACGCTATAATTGGTAAATTTCCTGGCGCTCCTTTACTGGATTTGTCGTTTCCCTATACAGGAATAGTTGTTGCACTACTGAGCCCTCTGTGTTTAGCCGTTCTCATGTGGGGAAAGATGAATTTTGATTTTCTCCCAGAAAATTTGGACACTGTTACAAGTTCAGACTAATGATAACAACTGAAAATACTGGGGCCGTCCTCTGCTTAGTACCAGACGGGAGACCTTTCTAAAGGCTTCTGCAGCCCAAGGGTGCGCTACTTCCAGTAGCAGGGAAATGTATATTCCTTTGGAGTAAGAAGTTCTTTGACGAGACTGTACTCCCAATGATAAAGCCTTGCCAAAGGTGACTTTTCACTCGTGGTTTAACCTCGAGCAGGCGGAGTCCGGTAACACGACGGTTGAAATGTAACAGAGTTATTCGTGAAAAATCATAGACGACATAGTTCACAGTTATCTGTCGAAAATATTTTCGTATTGGGACGACAGCCATGGAAGACTGTAAAACGATGCAATTGAAATCGAAAGTTGCAGTAAGTGCCTTCACAGAAAGAAGAAACTATCCAGCACTGTTCTCCAATTCGTTAGAGACTCTGTTGACTGATCTTTATGGGAATTTATAAAGTGCTAGGACCGTTACGTACAACGTACACCGGAGTAAACAACATGTGGTACTTTCATGATGTACGGTTGCCACACACACACACCTGTACACCAGCTTGATGCTTGCGAGTGTCGGATAATTGATCACTGTTTACCAGCCACATGCCATAATGTGAGCAAGGCATTTCACAAAACCGACAACCGTAAACAGATGAATTTACGCAAGTATAGATTTTTTCTTCTTACGTTGAAGGCTCCAGTTACGGCCCAAAGGCCAATTGAAGACCGAGCCTTAGTTGAAATACAGATAGATTAATGAAAGGAAGAAAGAAGACCCGAGGAAAAGTATTTACGAATTTCGTAGGAAGTGGAAAACCTGTATTTTAAAAAGTGCCAGGTCATAGTTACTGGGGAAGACATGAGAGGGTAGAGTTCCAAAGCTTCGAGATGTAGGGAAAGAAACGGTTATCAGAACGGCCCACACTTGAATTGCCAGCAGCCGCACAGTATTCATTTGAAGAAGCGTTTGCGGAGTATCGCGTGGTCTAGC
Organism: Panulirus argus; assembly: GCA_038088735.1. NCBI lineage: Eukaryota > Metazoa > Arthropoda > Malacostraca > Decapoda > Palinuridae > Panulirus > Panulirus argus. The sequence goes on from JAYMFT010066269.1 coordinate 14,114, forward strand.
TCATGATAAGGGCACACAAGCTGCCAGCTCTTGGGAGCAAAAACAAACAAACAAACAAACCAGAGTAATATCTATAGAAGAGGGAAAGTGAACCAACATTGCGGTGTTGAGCAAGTGGGTCAAGTTTGGCTGTTAGCCCGTGAGAGTTGATAAGTCGGACGGCTTTCGACTCATCTCTCAAGTAAGGATGTAGAGCTAGAACCACCCCGGATGTGAGAGCAGTACCCCATACAAGGACGGATCAATCCTTTATGTAAACGGAGCAACTGTTCGGCAGACCTGAAATTTCGACATCTAAAGAGGACTCCCATTTTCTTAGACGTAGATTTAGCATGTGACACAGGTGGGATAAGGATCCTGTGTATTAAGGACATAGACATACATATTGCATAAACTTAGCACTTACCGATGGGCGGTGGAGTAATATACAAGTCATGTTTTCAGTTGAGACACGCACACACTACTAAACAGACTCCAGGTCGTTAGCATAATGGGTACAGTTAGTTACATTAATGATGTTCACCAGGTTGGAAAGGGTAGGTACGAGAGTAGGATGTTACCCACTGCTTCATTGTCTGTATGATATATACAGAACCCAAACCATATATATATATATATATA
>JAYMFT010066280.1:0-29106 GCA_038088735.1 Panulirus argus
ACATGTTTTTCACTTTCTCAAAAATTTGTAAATACTTTCCCTGTCTGTTTTTCCCCCTTTCTCAATTCTCTCTATATATCAATTAGGGTCCGGCCTTGATGTGGACTTTTGTCCGTGACTGGAGCCTTCAACATAAAAAAAAAGAAAAGTGATGGGAAAGGAGACTAAAGTAAAACAGGGGAGGAAAAAAAAAAAAAGCATGGGAGGGGAAGTTGGGGAGAACAATGACTGAGGAGGAGAATGTGTGTAGGGACAGACACGGTGCTTGGAAGGATGAGGAAAAGTCAATTAACAGTTTTTTTTTCGCATCGAAGTCTCTAGTCTCGGAACCATTCATTAAGACGAGTAAATCTTAAATGAAATGTAAGAAAACTGACAAATAAAAGAACATAAACAGGATGAAACGAGTTTAATCCAAGAGGTTTGAAGTTTTTGAGATGGTCAGTAGATGCCATTAAGAAAACGGCAGGACGTACCGGTCTGGAAAAATTATGAGAAATCTAGAGTCCCAAAGCTTAGTAGTGTGCGGAAAGAAATAGATATCGCATCGAACTAGATTCGCATCAAAGATACATGTATATCAATTACTCTTTTCATTATTGGTGACTGGGAGCATATAAAGACAGAACACTGAATCTAACAAAATGACATGAATAGATTCTGTGGTAAATGAGCAACCTGAGTGCCAAATATTGTAATCCTGTCAATAACAAATCCAATTTAAGATTTCAGGGTATATGTTTAGCATTCCACGTCCTCAGGGTATTTTGACAGAAACCATAAAAGGAGAAACCTTGAAGTTTAATGATAGTTGTAATACTACTGGCGTTAACATCAATAACTATTTATTGTATCCTTCAAGCGAGTGCGTGAAACCAATTTTAGATTCCAGATTCAGTGACTTTATGTTTTGGGCGAATAAAACAAAAAGCAATTTCTATAAATGACTTCAGAATGAACACATATCATGAGAATATCCGATTTTGATGAGGGGTCTGTACTGTAGTCTACAGCGTTGTTCTCATTACAGTAAATGCGTGTATATCAGAGATTAAACTATATATATATATATATATATATATATATATATATATATATATATATATATGTGTATCCTTCACATATCGCTGAAGCGGCACATGGCGAGTTAGATTGGTCAGCAAAGGCCAGGGCAAGTCCGACCCAACCCAGCGCCACTCCACCACAACATAATCGATGACTCGGCCCGCAAACTTGAGGACTCTTTTGACGACAGAAATATTGCCCTTCACGGATGAATATTCATCTTTGACAGGGGACACCGTGGGGTGGTGTGCCGTCGAAGGGGGAAGCTGGAGTCATGTATCAGTTTAGTAGAAATTGTAGAAGAGAAAAGAGTTGAGAGTAGGAAATGGTGATGAGGGTACACATACGATGAGTAGTGAAGATGGATAGATGGGAGTGTTGAGGAGAGGTAGTGATGATAGGGGCACGTGATGAGCCCTGCGTCAAGCACTGTGTAGGTGGATGGAGGAAGCCGATGGAGGCAACGGAGTCGTGTTTACACACACACTGAAGGAGAGATTAAAAGATCCTGGACGGTTAAGCTAATAGAAATCCCTTGAGGTGGGGGAAAAAAATTCTCCAAGATTAATACGGGATTAATAAAACTGCGCTAGTCAATCCAAACAAGCTATCGACCCAAGCTCGAATACTGAGACGTCGTAAATGACTGACGTCGTGGGTGATTGACGTTGCGAGTGGCTGACGTCGCGGATGCCTGACGTCGCGAGTGGCTGACGTCGTAGGTGCCTGACGTCACGTTTGGCTGACGTCGCAGACGGGCAATGTGAACGTAAGCAACTCACGGATTACTTTGCAATTGTAATGCACGAGTTTATTATGCTAAGGAGATTTACGCGAGAGCATTGTGTTTGTAGAAGGCAAGCAGACTGACTGGCTGACAGAGCAAATGGAATTTCGCTATTTTGGAGCAACCGGCGTGGTTGGTTTGTGGGTCGGCCGTCAGGCAGTGCTGCTGCTGAGGCCGTCAGGTAATGGGCGTCAGACAAGCCGGATGATACCCTAAAGTGCATGTACTGTAAAGCAATACAGAAATTCTCTCGCTAAGACCGACAGGTAAAATACACACACACACACACACACACACACACACAGCCACGGTAAAAGATGCAGCAACAATAGATTTGTACATGATGAAAATGTACACATTTTCTGCCATATGTTCACGTAAAGCGTTAAGATATCTCTTACTTGATCATTAGAAATCAAGGTTTTGCCAGTCCTGACAAACTCCTGTCTCTCCCTTCCCCATCAGTCTGGACGTGAATAAAGAGTCTGAACCCTTTACTGAACGTGATGACAATAATGCTAGAGGCTCCTCCCTCAAGACGCATCTGGCAGGACCATAAATAGTGATAGATAACAGTGATAAAAAACAATATTTTTACATAATGGTAGTTAAACCTAATAAGATGGGATCATCCATGAGACCTATGTGTTTTTACGAAATAAAGACTCGTAAATCTTTTGAGATGGCACGCTGCCTTCATAATTATACCAGTGTGTTCGCTTGAGGTCGTAATATGTCGAGAATTAAGAGCCGAAATCACCGTAGGTAGGATTATGTTGTCCTCACCAACTGTGAGACAAATTCTAAACTATCTAAACTATCCACTTTCAGTAATTGTTCCCAACAATATGGGGTGGAATTAGCATACATCTTTATAACTCTGGGACCATCACTTCATACTACTACTTCATGTGCAGTGGTTAAATCCCCCTAGGAAAATTATTTACATGTAAATCTCAAGTGTATTTCTCATACAGCTCCTATTTACTCACCCAAGTTGAAAAAGTATCCTCATTTGGATAACATGTCATTATGCTTATTTGCTTTACTTCTTCCACTTTACTATAGAAATTTACCACTTCTAAGGAACCCTCTGGCTATAGTACCCTTCACAACCTGCTCTGAAGGAGGACACATCGATACCGATGCCTAATCTTTGCTGTTACAAAGCCGCCAGAGTCACTGTGAGTTTCTCTTTTTAATGTCCTGGACGTTGGAGCCAGCGCTAAGGTTCAGGCCATCCAGGGATCCCCACGCCGAGCACACGAGACAAACATAAGGCCAGCAACAGTCAATCACGAACACTGTAATGTGACTGACTCTAACGCCTGAGTGACGGCACCTTCGGCTCAGCAATATAAGGGGACAAGGGGAAAACATCTGCACCCACCGAGTGATTACTGGCTCAAATAACTCGTAATGGCTTAATAGAAAGCATCAGATACCACCTTAGTGGCTACTCAATACACTGAAACTAGCCCGATCTAATGGAAGAAAATGCTGCACTTGTGATATTGGCTCGTAGTGCGTCTGCGTCTTCATGAAAGGATAATATGTCTTGATATATCTATTGACGTAAGTCCCTCAGCCATAAAGATAGATGGTGTCCCTTCTCATTGACGAAGCAGTGAAAACCTGACATGTAAATCTGTGTGGACATCTTTAGGACAATAGTAGGGAAGGAAACACACGGAAGCAGCCTGTGGGATATTTAGGATTTCAAGAGGTAGATAGATGTTGTACCTACGAAGAGAAGACATCAGAGTTTTCCTCTGTCTACTTCGTGCAGCTCCAGTTGACCTAAGTGTGTGTGATGATATCACAACGTAAGACCCCTTGCAGCTCGACCACATGTTTACAAACAAACCAATTGGGGCTAACAGTCTGGCCTGCCTGTTAAACAAAGCACACTACCTTTCTGAAGCCACTAAAGTAAATTACCGGTCACTGTGCCCCATCACGTCCACCCATCAAGACCCTCTGAGAGCCCCAAGCATCAGGAACAACTTCTTCAACAGACTATGTTCAACTCGTCTGCGCTACAGAGCATCGGGAGGGACCCTTTCTCTCTCTGCTCCTCCCTAGTCCCCGACACCAGGCTATGATCACACTTTTCCACACAAACTTTGTTCATTACCCCCATCTGTCCAGCGCGTTATATTGAACTTACCGAGTCTCTCAGTCTTTCCCTACGACCTCTACATGCTCCACAACCTATCCATAATTTTCTGTTTCCCTGAGTCATATAACCTATTCTCTATCCTCCTCAGCACTCTATCATTATCACACTAGTCCTCCAGCACCCTGCTTTACATTACCCTCCTTCTCAACCGCCATCTATCTCCTAAGCTCCGACTAACAACACGCTATTTTATCATTATCCTCCAGCAGATTCCATCTATCTAAACCGTTAACACCCCATCATTATTCACCTCCCTTCCTCACCCTCAAATCCTGTTCCACCCCTCTTTACTGATCCATCCCCGCGTCTTCCCTATCTCCATCACAACACACGCTCTCCGTGTTAACGTAAACCGGTCAGCCATAAAGGGAAAATGTTGCCACGAAAATTGGTCCGACCCAGGGAATGGAGTGATTAATTATATTGTCGTGGTGTGGGCGGTCGAATCTACCACTAGGAAACCTGCCACCGCCACCACCACTGCGAGGACCTTTTGTCTACCACCGTGCGGGCCCTTCTACCACTATCATGACAAGGGGCTTCCACCACCATCGTAAGCCCCCCCCCCCCGCACCTCTCCTCCATCATCACCACTATCACCCCTCCACCACTAACACCCCCTCCATCTCAACACTATCACCACGAGCCCTGACCACTCTCACTCACCACGTTTCCTCTGTGCTATAATCTGCACAGTGTTATCACGTTCGGTGCTACATATTTTCCAGTTAACATCTTCGGCACGAAAATAGAAGAGGGCATTTTGTGCGTCTGTGTGCTTAACTAATGATGATAGGGTGATGGGCAGTAGAAAATCAAATGTTGCAATCATATTGACCACAGTCAGTATATCGTGTTTTATCTTACGTTAGAATAAGTTGGCGTTCTAACAAGCAACGTCGGAGCAAATACCTCATCAAGCAATCAGTGGCCTAAATTACAGATCATCTAACTCTTTTTATTATAGTTTCTGAACAAAAGTCTCTATAGACGTAATCTTTTGTTTCTTCATAACGCGCCCTGGCTATGGCCGAGAATAGGGTTACAATACCCTCTTATTCCTATAGTTTACAGGCGATAGAGAGAAAGAATCTGGAAAACGAAATTGCTTCTTGTTCATTTTCAAACCAATGGACGATCCCGTTCATTCACAAATATCCTACATGAGCGATAACAATTGCCACCATGTGTTGTATTGTACCGAAGACCATATATCGCACTGCCGCTTCCCCCCCAAAAAAAAAAAAATATTTAATGTCCTCAGGAATCGGCCGCTTGGAAAACAGCAAGGGACCAGCACTATCCAATAGTTTGCCTGTGTTTACGAGTTGTTCCCGCGATAGCGAAGCTTTATGTGAACAACGTGGCGAACCACTGTTCGACCCGTTTGAAGCAGCGTTTGAGCGCTGCCTCGAGTCCCTCGAACGTCCTAACGCTATCTGTATCATGAACGATTAGGAGCCGTAACCATTCGTGCACACATGAATACTATTACATCAACGTTGATTCATATCTGTGTAATACTGTGGTCCATTTTGATACATCTGTAGACCGTCATTGTTGAGTAATTGTTCGAATACGATACGGAACCTCCCATTGCTTAGCAGCAATACGTAGATCAAACGAAATAACATGAAGAAAAAGTAATTATCAAAAGGAGAAAATCTATGACCTTTGATGATTTCAGCAAAATGCTGACCAAAAATGATGATAAACTTCGTAAAACAGTTACTGACAATGGCAAGCGTGATGCTTGGACAATAATAGATATGAAAATGTTTACTCTGGCCGTGTCTACTTTGAAAACCATTTGATTCCAAATCCCTACATTGTCGTAGCGAAGCAAATGGGGCTCAGCTCGAGCTGCTAAAAAACCACTCTTTTGGGTTTCGAACCTTGGTGGACACAAGCTCTGTTGTATGACCGCGAGGAAGAGGCATCCCCAGTCTTGCTCTGCACAGGCGATGGATCGCGTACATTTAAGCTACCACTGCACTCCCGTTGGTTAAGTTTATCAAGGTTTAAGTTTAAGGTTCGCGAAGCAGAAGGCGAATTTAAAAAAAAAACTGAGTACATTATGAAAAATTTACTTCGGAACTACGGAAGTTTGGGAGTGGTTCCTTTGTTTCTGGTGTCGTTTGTGACTCGCTTGGCGGATTCGCTGCCCGTACGAGGTGAGTTGATAAAGGTTATTGTGACACTGACTGGCGCCAATTCAATTTTTTGCGTAGTGCGATTAGCAGCGCTAGTTCTAACAGCTAATCAACAGTGAATAACATGTCATTATTGATGGATGTTTGGGAACAGAATAACAGAACGTTTTTACAGGTTTTGTGTCACCGGTTGTAATTCAGTCTTTTGTTGTGGTATAATAGCTTTAGCTTATAGTAAAGATGCTATTGTTCCAACTCCCGACATAGTAACTGAAGAATCTTGGATCGGGTAATTCACCATTTGGGCGGTAATTTTAGCTTTTCCCTCCGTTTTTCCTTTTGATGAGCGATGGTATACGTTCTAAGGAATCTTACCTAATCTGACCTAACCTTTGAGTCAAGTGTTCCTCGCCGGGGCTCTCAAAATGTATGGCTCTATCGACTGCATATAACGGAAGATTACGCAACTCCTTTGAGGCGTAAGCTGTAAAAATATTTTTTCTTTTTAGCTACATATCAAAACTTGATTTGAGAAACTTATTATTCTTTAAAGTGTTAGTTGTGTTTAGGTAAAAGAAGCATCGTCTGAGTTTGAGACACGTACAGCACCAAAGAATATACCTGAAATCAAACTGCAACAGACCACTGGGTCTTAACGAGGCTGTTTGCGATAGCGGAAGAGAACAGAAACTCGTTAACTAGTATGGCAGCGGTAGCAAGACAAATTTGAGAGAAGACCTGTAAACTTATCGTATAGCTGAGGTGCCAATGTCAATTGTGGATTTGGAAACTAAATGTCAATAGTCCATGCTTAAACGTATCTATGCTATAGCTTCCAACTACTGTAATTGGTAAACATTCAATAACCTAACAGTGCTGTTACTTTCATGCGTAATTATACAGTAATTCAAGCGAATCGAAATGCTATTAGGATCGTCGTATCGTATGTGACCACACTCCTACTAGCGTATAGGGGAGGTTAGATGCATTTTATATAGTTTTATAGTGTGCTAACCCTATGTTTTCCTGATACTTCATAACACTCGCCACTCTTGCCTTTTGTGATTTCATTAAATGATGTAAAAATGCTCCAAATTACTCTAAACACACAAATCATGGCGCTGGTGTAGCCAAAGTGGAAATTTGCGAAAACCTGACATCACTTGGCAGCTGATGTTTACCATTTTTCTACAACAGAAAAGACATTTTTCCACAATCAAATCCTTTGTTTTTATCTTGAAGATTCTTATTCATTCCATGAGGTTCGGTTCACCTGCTTGACGAAGACGTTACACATCTTTTAGTAGGACAGGAGATAAAATGATATCGGAGAAAACTTAAAAATTGATAGTTTTGTCATTCAAAGGAACCTATGAAAACATCTATAACTTTCCGAAGTAGAATCTTTTTTTTTTTTGCTAATTTCTTATCGAACTGTTTCTTTACCTCTTGTGGGGTAACCGAATCCAGCGAGCTCTACAGATGCACCATACGTGAACAAACCATCCAAAGACTTTCAAGATATCTATAAACGGGAAAGCTCGGCCGAATAGCGAAAATGTGTAAGTGAGGCGAGTTTTGTCTTCTGTTGAAAGTGAGTTGCACTTTTACATGAAGTCCACGATTTCCCTAACGACCATAGCCACCCCCTCCCCCCGTCAAAAACTGCTTGTTATCCTATTCACTCTCCCATGGTCTTTATTTACCGCACAATTAATCCTGCAAACTTGCGGGAAATTTTAGAATTCTGTACTTGAAATCGGGACACTAAAGTAAACAGTTACCCATACTATAATGATGTACTCTTGTGGCGCTGAAAAGATAGCATGAATAGCGACAATAACCACATTGTTGTTAGCCGAACTTTACTCCACCTGCAGTAACCACTTGGGTTAGGCAGTCGGGTTGTTACTTGGATTGATCTTGGTATTTCCTAAAGATAACTATCAAGATATTAACAAAAATGACTAGGCTAAGGCCAATACACCAAGTAATTACCAAGTGTGATTGTTTCCGGCTAAGACCAATACACTAAGTAATCACTGCAAGTGTGATTTGTTTTCTAACTGTAAAGAATATATTGAAAGGGTTTTAGTCTATTGTTTTCTTCGCCACTTCAGTAGAAAGTCTAACGGATATCTACTAGTGTAAAAACAGGATCATCTTGATGAAAAACCTGACGTAACGGATTACACAAGTCCAACAAAAATTGTTGGAAAACGTTCAAAAAAAAGAAAAAAAAGTACGGGGAAATTTTTTTTTGTCATATATAACTACCAAACGAGATGCTCCCACACCCTGAATGTAACTTACCTTATCATAGCTCAACTTCTGGGCTCTGCAAGATCCTCGTCGAGGACATCACCCACTTGGCGACGATTTTCTGGCGCGTGTGTTGGAACGAGGTCCATTCGATATAACTCGCGTAGTCCGCAAAACATGCAGGCAATTCGCTTCTTGTAACCACAAGAGTTATGCTAAAGAATTCCGCGACAAAATGATTAATTAGAGATCGCTGACACATTCGAAAGTAAAGCAGCGTAGACACTGGTCAATCATCCACTTTCCCGTTCCCGCTAGTGATTATAATTTCTGTAGGTGTCCGCGACTAAGGATCGCCTTAGGCTGGGCATGCGCAAAATATATCACTCTGGCGTCAACAGTTATAGAATGATATCCGGTTTGCCTATTCGAATCAAAATACCTTTTTTTTTCTTGAGGTAAAACAATATTGAACATTAAATGAAAACTTGACTGATATTGTCTAACGATGGACTTGAAAAGTTTCGCCGTTCATATTTCGAATTATATCATTGAAACAGTAGGAGATAAAGTTTAAAAGTTTTCTTCCAACGACTCTTGCAGGACTTTGAAAGTCTTCTTATAAATTTTGATAGCATTTCTGTACGTTAGAGTAGATATCTTTAGGAATTTTGGTCATTTCAACAGCATGCGTTGATTGTCGATACGACCACAAGATATAACGATGTTAAGACTTGCCCAAACGCCTACACACTTTCAGGGTCAGGACAAATTATAATGATGGGAATTTGAGCGAGTTATCATACGGCCTCGAACCTAAATTGGACATTTATCCAAACCTCTTAACCCAGATGCCCTTGTGGAATATGAGAACTCCCGTAAGTCGTGCGTGAACCCCGAGGAGTGCTGCCAGTTCGGCTTGTTCACGAAGGAATTCACCAACTGTTGCCAGCGGAAGGGCTGTTGTCTCATCAACTGCCATGAGCACAATATAGGTAATTGTAGAGCAGATACTTCATATTCACAATGTAACTTTACATGAATAAATAGAATGCTTGGAATGATATGTGAGTAACACACGGTAATTGATGAGTCTTTTTACCGTCATTTGCAGGCATCGGTAATGACATTGTGGACGGAAACTGCAACGAAGCCTGGGAGTGTTGCCGCTTCAGGTCCCAGACGCAGGAGTTCAGCCAGTGTTGCTCTGCCCATGGATGCTGTCCTAGGTGTAGCCAGGCGTCTAGAGGTGGGTGCTGAAGGAGTAGGGACCACGGTTGCTGTGGCCAGGTGTTTAGAAGTGGGTGCTGAGTAGAGTGGAAGGGAAGTACTGTTGCTCCGTCCAGAGACTGGACTGATAGTCTTTAGCCAATAGAGGCTTGAAAGAAATCTAACAAATCTAATTCTTAAATGATTGATTTGGTATACATTTTGCCGTATCAAAAATCATGGCAATTTTCCTGAAATTTTATCAAAAGTTTGACGTTGTGCCCGAAACTAGAAATTTGGATGTGGTGGTGTGCTAGGATTACCAGCGAATTTTTAATTTCATCCGTTGTAGCTTAACATTACTTCTGGTAACTTTGCATTTTTCAAATATAGCACTGGATGAAAATTTTCTGTTCTGGCAATTAGCAACTACTATATATCAAGTGAAGATTTCTTAGCCCATTTTATGTTGCAATATTAAGGGAAACTTTCGCGGAGGAGATCTAGAACCTGAATTATAACCTGAACTAAGAATTCAAAACTTTATTATAGTCGAAGTACTTTGGAAACCGATTCTCCTTCTCTGTTAGTGTACCTTAGAGCGGACAGTTTACGAAAGTTTTTCCGCATGTAAACCCACATTTTGTGACTCTCTTAAGACGAAGGAACACTTTTTGTGAAACATGATGGTACAGAACTGTTCACATCTACAGGCTGTTGCTACAACGGGCTACGGTACGAGTGGGGCAGCATTGTCGAAGGGTTCCCAGACGCGTGCATGAACCTGGTGTGCGCAGCCAAGGTTGCTCTTGCTCCTCCTTTCTTCACAGCTGTCATCGTGCCTGTTAAACTACACTACTGCACAGGTATTCAAAATCTTGAACCATCGTATCCAGAATGAGGGGATTATTAAGGCGTTCTGATAGTGTACAAACGTAATAATGGTACGTCCTTTTGTTTAAGATATCTTCCTACTAATATATAACGTCCGGTACCCTTCTATGCCACGCAGTTACTCCTCGTACGTTTTCCTTGTAACTGTAACGTATGTCAGGCTTTTTTGGGCAACTAGTTACTCCAGAAGCATAGAAATGTGTAACGTTGTATACTTAAGCGTCACCATATACAGGTGACTTTGTTTTACTTCAGGTACACTGTTGGTAAACGCCCAGCAAATTTAGAAGCCTTCTTGGCAAGGGTTTGCATTGACAGTTTTTCTAGACCTTGATATATCGTAAGTTCTCTAACATCATTAATGAATGAACCGCTTTGGCAGCACTTGCTAACGCTAGTTAAACAGTCTTCCATGTTCTTCAAATGATGCTACTGAAGCACATGAGAAAACTGTACATGAACATGTTGTATTTCTGATTCTCGTTATCTGGTCTTTGTAATGCCCAGTTACAAGCGAATGACTGAGAATGCATGTTCGAATCGAGCCATCTGGAAGCATGTAAGTAGACCTGAGCTTGTCAGTGCCTGAATTCTTTATGAACAAGTGTCCTTGACTGGAGCCTTTTTAAATTCGTGCTTCTATATCAGACTAATTTCACATTCTGTATTAGTTGTATAAAAGACTGTTGCGAATTTCACATCCTGTATTAGTTGTATAAAAGATTGTAGCGAATTTCACATCCTGTATTAGTTGTATAAAAGATTGTTGTGGGCGAGTTGAAATCCTCTTCCGCGAGAGGATGATTGTTTGTACCGGTGTTCGGAATGGCGAAAAGGAAAACTAATTCTTAAATCCATAAATCCTTGTCGTGGAGGGTCGTGGTGTGAGGACTGCCTCGACCACCGCTGTGTGGACGAGACGGGGCTGGTTCGTGCTGAGGGAGCCAATTGGTTCCCGGATGAGTGCCACGAGTGCCAGTGCCTCGCCGGCACTTTAACCTGCCAGAAACTGGAAGTGTATTGCTCTCCTCGGCCCAACAGCCACTGTGTTGAGATCCCTGGACCCTGCTGCTCAGAGTGGGACTGTCCAGAGTGAGTACATAAGCCACTCCACATTTCTGCAGCTTTAAGGAAAAAAGAATCGCAAGTACAAGACTTGATGTTTTTGTGATTTGATGTCATTATCGTGACTTTGGTGATCATGTATATAATCTGGACTTCATGGTTGCCAATAGTTATTGTCCAGTTAGCCAGAATAGGAACGAAACGTCGGAATACTGTACATATAATTCTGATACGAGAATTTCGCACGTCTGTGTTGTTTATTGGTCTAAAGAACTTATTTCTCCATGGAAACTGATATGATATAGATAAGATATTTCATCATTTATATATCTAAAAGTAGAAATGTTTACATGAAAACGTTGCAGAGGCTGTATAGACGAAGCTGGTCAACGCAGGGAACTGGGGAGCTCGTGGTTTTCCCATCCTTGTATATACCACGTGTGTGAGGAAGGAGGGATTGTGACGCGCATAGAAGACTGCTTCCTGGGCGATCCAATACATCCAAGCTGCGAGAAGTACACCCCGGAGGGGGAATGCTGTCCGCTGTGGCACTGCAGGTGAGGGATTTAAGGACTGCGAAATCGGGGATCAGAGTAAAACTTTTATCAAACCAGGAATGAATTCGTTTAAAAAGTGTCAAGAATCGTAAGCACCCTAGAACCAATTTCTGAGCGTCCTGTAGTTATCGAAGACCTTTCTGAAGGCTCCTGCAGCCGAAAGCTGCGCTACTTCTAGTAGCAGGGAAATGTAAGCTATTTTAGATGGGAGTTCTTAGACGATACTGGGCTCCCAGTGATAAAGTCACGCCAGATGAGTCTCTCTACTCGAGGTGTAACTTCTGTTAAGCGGAAAACTAAAACATTTAGTTTTAGAAAAATTTATTTCTACCCGAATATATTTGGTTTCTGATTATTCAAACGATTTGAAAAACTATAAATCTTTGAAATGCTTTGTCAATCCAGTATAGACTGCAAGTTTCTTTAGATTTTCCTTAACTTATTTTGGGCTTGGAAACAACCCTGGATCTAATAGCTAACGTAACGTATAGACTTTCTCATACTTTATGAAATCTGTGATGTGTATACATGTACCGCTGTTATTCTTTTTTCATACATTTCTCCAACGAATATTTTCTGAGATTTCACTTTTCATGAAATTCTTTGGTACAGTCTATCATGAACATAATGTCTAGGATATTCCAGTTGTCATTATTTTAAAAGATACGTACAGTATACAAACCTATTGTCATCTTGTGTGTTTACCACGCATCAAGATAGTTGGAACACAGTTTTTAAGGTTTACCGTCTTGACAGCGGATGTGTTGACAAGGCAGGGAACTATCACGAGCTTGGCCATGAGTGGAACACGGGCGATCCCTGTATATCCTTCAGGTGTGCTGGCGGAGAGATAAAGGAAACCCACGTTAAATGTACCAAGACCCCACCTCCTCGTCCTGGCTGTTACGAGTACACGCCAGAGAGAGAATGCTGTCCCAAATGGAACTGCAGGTGAGTTTGAAGCATATATATGTATGTGGTCTTAAAGCTACCCGAATGATTTTCATAGATTTCCTCATCTGCGAAAATTTTCAGTGGATGTGTCGACTACAGTGGAACATACCACCCACTACACGATGAATGGAAGACTGACCCGTGCACCACACACGTCTGCACCGAGACGGGGATACGAACGAGGAGCGAGGACTGTCACCTGGGTCCGGCACCCCACACCAGCTGCCTGAAGCACACTCCAAAGGGAAGATGTTGTCCCGAGTGGCGGTGTAGGTAGGTGAAGCCAAACCCACTTCATATCCAGACTGATTCGAGGGAAATGTTCATTTTTTATGCGGTCAGCATTAAGATAAGTGCCAGAGTCTGACTCTCTATCATTAAGATAACCAACAAACCGAGGAGGTATAAACATAAAGCAATATAAGAAAAATGCACCAGAAGTACTTCTGTGCCCAACGTCACTATACCAAACCATAGTCCTATTCTTCGTAACAGGATCCAGTATTCCTCCTGATGCATATATATTGCTCATAGATCCTTTTTCCCCGTCTCTGATCCACTGGATAGTTTTAAGACCTTGTCCACTATACCTTTTGTAGAGTCTGATGAACACTGCCTATATATATGCATGTGTTCAGAGGAATGTAAATGCATATAAATAGCAGCATTCCTCTTGTGTTCCTTTTATTAAAGATTTTTCATCGATGACGTTTCAAACAGAGCTTAATTTGGAACGGAAAAGGCAATTAATAATGGAGATACTTTTGTAAACTTGTCTGAGGGGAAGTCTTTCGCAATTATCACTACAACTAAGTTGCAGAAACTTTCATTGTCCAGTTGTCTCTAGTAGAGCTGCTTGAATATATACTTGATCAAACACACAAATTGTTTAAACGCTACTTAATCTTCAACACGTAGGAGAGCTGTTGCAACTTTGAAGCAACACTGCACACAAACTCTTGATATGAGCTATACAATTACTCTTGCAGTGGATGTTTTGATGGCTACGGGAAATACTACGAGCTTGGCCAGGAATGGAGTACAATCGACCCCTGCAAAGTCTTCCACTGTACTAAGGCAGGAATAAAGACAAAGAAGGTCCACTGTGGAAAGACCCATCCCCCTCACTCAGGTTGTTACGAGTATACCCCAGTGGGGGAGTGCTGTCCTAAATGGAACTGCAGGTAAGTGGGAAATTGAAAGCGTAAAGCTTATGTTCAAGATGCTTATCCGTCAAAAAGTATACAAGTCTTGTAAAAGCTAATTGCCTGGTGAAAAGTAGTTGGTGTTAAAAAAAGTTTCATATAATCTCAAACATGCGATGTCGTATGGTATCTGGTGTAAACTACTTACCATTACCTATTGAGAATCGAACCTTGGTCCACTTGCGCGACAGTTTTTCCAGTTTGTAGTTTCGTGAGGCATTAAGGGATCAACGAATCTGAGAATGATTCGAGTGAGAAATTGCAGGAGTTGGTGACTGAGTTTGGAAGCGCATGGGAAAGGAGATAGATGCCAGTAAATGTGAATAAAATAGAGATTATTAGGTTTAGTTTTATTGTGCATTACTCATGACGGTTCGAAAATAGATGAATGAATCCAACCTTTCTTTGTTTGTTCCTAGCGCTGCCTCGCAAGCGCGGTAAACTGCGATAAAGTATGACAAAAAAATGATGTACATTTCAGAATGTTAAATTACTCGTTTGCAGTGGTTGCGTCGACTACAGCAACACGTACCACCCATTACATGACGTGTGGAAGACTGATCCCTGCACCACGCACGTATGCGAGGTGGACGGTATACACAGCACCAGTGAGGAATGTCATCTAGGCCCCGCGCCCCACCACAGCTGTGACAAGGTCGTTCCACGAGGAGAATGCTGTCCTCGGTGGAAGTGCAGGTCGGTAATGCATTACTGTGGTCCATCCACTGGTTACCCATAATGTCCTCAGTGTCGAGGTTACTGTTTAATTCGCCAGGAAAAGTGGGTGAAGTTACGAGATTCAAGAACGGGGGAAACATGGGTGCTAAAAGCTTTAGAAGCTTTAAAAGCTGGTCCTTAAATGCTTTTGTTGATCTTCCTCCACAATGCAGTTTAAACACCATCCATAATATGAATCCAATACCTGGTAGTGTGAAAACAGTGTCAGTCTGCCATGACAAAATAGGTCAACTTGTGCGCAAAAATCGACGTAGCACGATGTTTGTTGGCTTGCGTTTGTTAGTTACGATTGTCCAGCTATAGATCTATTCATTAGGACTGTTTGCTTTTGAAGGACTGCTGAGGTTATTGGATGATACTACTTTCCAGAATCATATGTTCATAATTAAACCAGAAGCATTCCTAGTCTCTGGGCTCGGAACAGGGTAAAACTATATCAAGCTTTGAGAATGCAAGGACGAAGACTGAGCTTTCAAGCGAC
The DNA here is from genome assembly GCA_038088735.1 of Panulirus argus. Lineage (NCBI taxonomy): Eukaryota > Metazoa > Arthropoda > Malacostraca > Decapoda > Palinuridae > Panulirus > Panulirus argus. Next base: position 15,553 of record JAYMFT010066280.1, read on the forward strand.
GCTTCTCCTTGTGCCTGTAAAAAAATTGAGTAATTAAACTGCACAAAGCGTGTTTAGCTTGTTACCCGCACGTGTAGTCCTTCTTAATTCCTCCAGTCTCATTTCTGCTTTGACTTGAAACTTAATCCTTGAGAACAATGACTGAATATTTAAGACACTTTTGTTTTTCATGAAAAGCAGAGACTAGGAAGTCTAAAGGGTAGTTGTCCTACTAGAGACATTCATTTCGACTCTCTAAGCTCTTAGAGAAGTTGTAAATGACAGTGTTCTTTCAGCACAAACTGCATTATTCTCCCAGAAATACAAAAAGGGCTCGTACACACGTACAGCAAGATTGTTGTTTTTACTACGGTATACATGAAGGTCAGGTCATTGGTCTTGGTTACATGTAGAACTGCCGTAAAAACGTCTTGTGAAATGGCAACGAGATTCCAGGATCCCTTTATATCAAGAGTTCCCTATTAGCATAAAGTAGTTAATTGTTCAAATTTAATGCATATGATTATGATGGGGGAATATTGATTTCTTTGGAGGTGAATATTGAAAACTAGGAAAATTTTGAACGTTGCGTGATGGTACTGCTGTGACTTGACTGCAATTTCTGGTGCTTGGAAATTGATTTCAGATTGGTGCTAGATTACATATTACTTTGCCATAATGATAGTTCTCATAACTAACGTTATATCATGCAGTAAAAATATATATTATCCACATTTCCCCAATCAGATTGTATCTCTCGTTTCCCGTGCTACTTAAAGCATCCAAAACCTTTTTCTCTCTCCCACCTATGGCCCGCTTCAGTACTGGCATATAATTTTCATCTTCACTTTTCCACTGCATAGTTCACGTTGCGTATTGTAAACTTGACACGTCCGAGCCCTTGTCCAAACCCTAAACTCTCGTGCTCTTCTACTGTCCTCTCCCTTCCGTCACGTAAAGGTTATTAATCTGTAATTTTCACCGGCTGATGCAAGATTGGAAACCTACAAAAGGAAACCAAAATCTGCCCCAGCTTTACGACCTTTCGTAACATTACGTTCTATGATTGTTTTTACTGGGTTTCTGTGGACGAAACTGCTCGTATGCAGGTTTACTGGCAAGCTCCACTTGTAGAATGTTTTCATAAATGTATTAAGAAGTAGGTTTGAAATGTGATTTTAAAGGAAACTATGCCCCAGACATAGGCGGCCCAGTACCTGCGCTCTAACTCCTCCTAAAACTTGCTCGAACGTATATGAAAATTTCTCTGGTCTTCGCCTAAGAGAAAAGTAGGGCAACTCCCTTTCAAAGTAGTTTATCATAAGAACTCGCAACTTGTTTTCCAGGAAATGTTGTAAATAAACTTGATGTATATGGAGAGTGTTAGATGTGTATGGAAAAGGTTAGACGTGTATAGTGTGTTAGAATATATACCAATCCACTGTGTGGTTGGACATGAGTTGGTGAGGATGAGGCTTTATCTGAAATCTCTTAGATGCTTTCATCTTTGTTAATCTTTCACCAAAAGAGCATTGAACACTTTTGGTCTTGAGCATAAGAATTCCAATCGTGGAGTGATTATTGAAGCCTCACAACTCGGGAGACTTTTCCTAAGCAATGCAGAAATATTCTCGATCACGGACTGAAATATTCTTGAATGGTTACCATTGTTATAGCGAGTGATTTTTAAGCTTTTGATCTTGACCAGACTGGATCTGTTATTGCAGCGGATGCTTTGACGATTATGGTCGCTACCATGAACTGGGCGACAAGTGGAGTACAAGCGACCCTTGCAAATTCTTCGTTTGTACCAAAGGAAGAATTCTGGTGGAACCTGTAATATGCGTGGAGACAAAACCACTTCACTCTGGCTGCTTTGAATACACACCAGTTGGTGAATGTTGCAAGAAATGGAACTGCAGGCAAGTGGCAAGGATCTAGTTCAAAATAGATGATCATTCTTAAGGACTATTATATTGAAGAAGCAATGTCTAGTCTTTGTAGTTTTCTTAGGGATTTCATACAATTCCAAGAAGTTGTAGATGTCCTTGATTTTCTATTTTTTTTTTCTTGGCTCCGAGCACTGTATTGTCCTATGGGATTAAGCTGTTTGTATATACATTTGTAATAACTGAATGTTATCGTTCGTTAAATGGAACAAGAAAGACTTTCCAGCGGTTGTGTCGAGTCCGATGGTGTATTTCATCCCCTCCATGACGTCTGGACGACGGCGGATCCCTGCACCTCTCGCAAGTGCGCCAAGACAGGGATTGTTACGACACGTCAGGACTGCTACCCGGAACCTGCACCCCATCCCACCTGCGAGGAGTATGTTCCTCCAGGCGAATGCTGCGCCAAATGGAAATGCAGGTGAGTCTGTCCACCCGACTTCAATTCCATGAAAGAGATGGAAAAAGGGGAGGATTTGGGGAACAGTGAAAGTTTGTATAAAGGTACGTGCTGTGAATTAAAGATATTTAAGTGTTTATAGCAAGCATTCCTCCACCACTAAAATAGTGCTTGTAGCAAGTATTCTAATACCACTTTCAAATGAATCCCCTTCTCCGTTATGTCGCGTAACTTTACTAGATTTGCTATCCCTTCTCTGCAGTCACTGGAGGCTGACTTATGATATTCTACTGTCAGCAAATGGCATAGATACAAGAGGCCTACCAATGCCTCTGTTTTTTCAGTTTTCTTAAAAGTGTTATACAGAAACCACAGTTTGGTCTTGGTTCCTGGTTTTTCCATATGGCTCGGGTGTGAAAGCCTGAGCCAAGTTTGGATATGTTTAGCTTCCCTCTTTTACTGCAGGTAAACCAGTTGACCGAGATAGAGAACAGGAGCTCTGCTGTGATTGAAGAGAGGAAAAAATGACCGTTCCGTCGGTCATAATTGCACTATATCCACACGTTGTATTACATGCACATGTTGCGCCACATCGGCGTCTTTCCCCTTGTGGCCAGAAGATTGTTGTGCAGAGCATTGTAAAGTCTTGTTAGTTTTGTGTAAGAATACCTGAATGTACCCAACTTGCATATATCAACGTATTATCAACGTATATGTACAGTTTCCTTTCATCAGGACTATGTCAACGTGCTGTGACAGTTAATCATACGATAGATTGGTCTAGATCTTTCAAAACCTACTTTAAGCTACCTTAGAAAGTTAGGTCGGCTTGACTAAAGTTTAAAAAGTTTAGCTACAGATTTCTTTGGGGACAAAAATCTTTGCTGGGCCAAATTTAGAAGAGTAATGGCAGCTGCTAGTAACAACCTGAGTTTCTTGCAAGTGAAATTTGTATGATTAGATTATGCACACTTCGCATTAGTTGATTGTTGTCTGACGACACATTTCTCATTACTGTGTCGCGTCCTATTATAACAACTGCTAAGAACAAAGTTCAAGCCTAACGTCAAAGTAGGACAGGCTACTTTAAATTTTCATGAAATTCTATCAACCTAGCCAATGAATTGAATACCTTTAACTTGTGATGCTGAAACAAAGATATGAAAATGTTACTGATTATTCGGACTGCCTTATTTGTCTCACGTTCTGAGTACCAAGAATCCTAACAAGTCATTTGGGCAGTACTATGAAACAACTTTGGTTTTTAAGTTGCTAAATCTACTGTATATTTCCTGCAACAGTGGAATTCTTTACTTCAGATAGACTAGATTTACCACTGAAGTCAGTATTGAGAGTCTACCATGTAACGTAATTTTGCAGTGGATGTCTTGACGACTATGGCAACTATTATGAGCTGGGTCGTGAATGGAGCACCACTGACCCCTGCATTCTGCACGTATGTACCAAAGGAGGGATCACACAAATACCCATTCTGTGTGAGGAGGCGAAACGACCCCATTCCGGTTGCTACATATATACCCCAGTTGGCGAATGTTGTCCAAAATGGAACTGTAGGTGAGTTTAATCTTTTCAAAAGACCAAGAGATGCATGTAAGCTATTCTGAAGTTGAAATTTAGACTGAATACATATAAAGTGGTTTGTCTAGGGTGAATACATCTGTTGAAATATGTTCAAAAGTTCGTATATAGAGTAAATAGCCTTGTCTAGGTTGATCATTTTTACTAAACTTGAAGTGTTCTTGATATATCTAAAAGCGATTTTGTAACGAGAATTCCCTGTAGATTGCGTATCTCTACCTTAAAGAGTGTAGATGGAATATATCTCTTATATTCAGCCGTACCGAAAGTTCATCACAAGCTGAGGATTTCTCATTGTGCTAATACACTGCAGCGGTTGTGTTTACATTGATACGTACCATCCGCTGCACGATGTCTGGAGGTCTGATCCCTGCACCAGACACAAGTGCACGAAAACGGGAGTAGAAACGTCACAAAGAGAGTGTCGTCTCGGACCTGCACCACACCACAGCTGCCATAAATTTACCCCGCCGGGAGAATGCTGTTCTCGGTGGGAATGCAGGTAGATCAGATTCCACTCTCTGACCAAGTGTGCATCGATGGAACTTATGAAGGTTAGGCGAAATGGTCTTTTTAATTCATATATGGCATATAAACCTCCAAGAATGGAAATGTATCCTGGTAAGTCTATTGTCCCGTATGGATAGATGAACTGTGTATTTGGGAATGTAGTTTAGAGGATTATGAATTTGAAAAGATAATCTGAACGGCTTTGGACCGTTATCACTGACGTTACTTTGGCACCAAGGGTACTGATCATTTGTTAATGTTCTCTGGTGTGTGCATAATGTTTCACTCACTGTTAGTACACCAGAATACCTCAACAAGCAAGATGTAATGCCTCGTTGCCCAAACGTTATGTTGTTGAGAGTATTTCCCATCAATTCAGTTTGTAAACTGACTACTCGGTACATCCCTTCAGATCTGCGTAAGTAATTATCAATTCATAGTTTTGAACCGGATGCAGTGTCTGTTTAAACGTGCAGCTTTTAGTGTAAAAAAAGAAAAAAAATTGTTCCCTATATATGCACCAGCCTACCCGATGTTGTTTCGTATCTCTAGTCATTCAACATTGGCCAGGCCCAACATGCATAAGGGTCAGAAGAACAACAAACTCATGAAATTAGTATTCGCAGGTAATGTAGAACTTTGGAACGCAAAGACTTCAAGAAATGCGAAGCGTTATCAAATTGTTTGGATTCATTTGGTATCTGTCATGTGAAATTTAGGTATATAAAACAAATAGAATTTTCTCAATACTGACAAATAGACTTGTCTAAGAATATCAACTCTGCCTTACGAAACGAGAGGAATGGTAATTCTCCATAATTTACGCATTGTTCTGTTTTGTGTATCCAAAGTGCATTTGCATACTGCTGTTCTAAACTCGAGAATAATAAGGAAAAAGCATCTTAATCCTGCAAGACAAATGCAACATTTTTCAGTGGTTGCTCTGATGGATCTGGGAACTACCACGAGTTGGGCGATGAATGGGGCACTAGCGACCCCTGCATTCTCTTCGTGTGCACTGAGGGAGGAATCGACAGAAAACCTGTGGATTGTGAGGAGACCCACAAACCCCATTCTGGGTGCTATATATATACACCAAAGGGAGAATGCTGTCCAAAATGGAACTGCAGGTAGGTCCCTGTTCTCGATGTGATTGACATTGCTCTTTAACTGGAATCTGGTCACGAGTAACGCCATATGTATTTTTTTAATAAATTCTTGAAAGTTGAGAATTTCGATGTCTTCGCCCTTACGCTAGCTTCCAATTTGCAGTGGCTGTGTTGACGACGCTGGTACGTACTATCCTTTGTACCACGTCTGGAAGAGTGAACCCTGCATATCCTACGTCTGCACGAGGACTGGAATACAGAAGAGCCATGAAGACTGCTACCTGGGCCCTGCGCCACACCACACGTGCGAAAAGGTCACTCCGCTGGGGGAATGTTGTCCTGAATGGAAATGCAGGTGAAGAATCCAAGCCATTCCTATTTGTATATCATGAAGCCATAATAGCATTAGACGATATAGCTTTTACATTAAAAATACTGTCCAAAAGGTCTACTATTCTTAGGAGCTAAAGTTACATTGACCATCAATATTTGCATTCAGTTGATATCTAGCTTTTAATGCAAAATAAAGATCTTGAACGTAAATCTTGAGAAGCACCCATTCAAACAGGCATATCAGAGCCTTGGCGGCAGTGCACCCAACTAACAAAATTCTAACCAATATCACTCCCATCCCTGCAGTGGCTGCTTCGACAAGAAAGCAGTTTACCACGAATTGGGTAGTGAATGGTCTTCTGGTGATCCCTGCGTCATTCTGGCGTGTTACAAGGAGGGAATTACCATGAAACACGTGCGGTGTGAGGAGACGAGCCCTCCGTATCCTAACTGTATCGAGTACAACACAGTGGGAGAATGTTGTCCCAAATGGAACTGCAGGTGGGAGATGGGTACTGTGTTTCGAAGATGCCTGCTCGTAAAGAGCTGATTTCATTCGTCCAGTTGACTTTAACTTGGATTTCTTGCGAATGTTGAGAGTTTTTCATGAATCACTCTTGTGTGTAGCAAAAGTCGGTTGATAATCTAAGGTAACAATGACGCAGGTTGAGAAATTTTGCACATCGGTCGTTTGTTTTATGAACTAGGAATGTGTATAGTTATCTACTAAGCTCGTCAGTTTGGTTTAGAAGTATTGTGAAAGTTAACTAATGAGTCCATCTTCAGTTTTGTGAAATATTTGCTAGTTCTGTGATAAATTATGGAAAATCTGGATATGGTTTATTTGGTTGGTAAGAGCTTGTGTAAATCCTGGTTGACAGAGTACCTTAGCACATACTGGCCAAGATACTGCATAACTGTCACTTATGGACACCCTTCTGGTGTTTCAAGACACTTTAGTGACACTAAACTAAATTTGTGAAAGTGAACTAAGGTGTTGCCTTAGAGAATGAGAGAAATCTTAAGGTGTTGCTTAAGATTGAAATGTTTTGAGGGAAAGGTCTTCTAGTATTTGCTCTGTAGGTCTACCTGTTTAGAGAGTTGGACAAAAGGGAGGGACAAAGAGAAGGGAGAGGGGAGAGAGAGAGAGAGAGAGAGAGAGAGAGAGAGAGAGAGAGAGAGAGAGAAAGCAAAAACTTTCTCGCTTGTTTCACTACGCAGTAAATCGTTTGTATCTATGTATGTGTTGAGAGAGAGAGTGAGTTCTCCCCCCCCCCCTTAAGTCTTCCAATTTCATGCCCTACGCACATTAAGAAGATAAAACCGTGAAAATTTACAGTGGATGCGTCGACAAGTCTGGCCAGTACCATCAGCTATACAGCAGGTGGAAGACTGGCCCTTGCATCAGCCACGAGTGTCGACCAACCGGGATCAGGACGATCCTGGTGAAGTGCATCGACCAGCCCCATCCCAACTGCGAGGAAATGCCACCCCAACCTGACGACTGCTGTGCCCAGTGGAAGTGTGGGTTAGTATACATCTGTGTATATACATCTTTGCTGCACTTGTGTACTAACCAGTTTCCTGTAAGGTAAAGGAAACTTTGGGAAGGCATAGGTACTTCATGCACCTCTGTACTAACAAAAGTCTGTAAACTAAAGGAAATTTTGAGATATGAGAGGTTTTGGATATTTCCTACAACTGTACGTTTACTAATTTTGGTAAACTAAAGGAATTCTTGGAATCATGCGAGGTGGTAGGTATTTCTGGGATGATATGTGAAGTCTTGTATTGATTTAGTCTTTGGAAAAGCTTTGAGGAACAGCCACTGCAAAAGAGACATTTTTACGAAACTGAAGTTTACCGGTTTGTCATTGAAACTGAAACGCTAGCGTTTATCAGGTAATTCTGTGTGTAGCACATTTTCCGAGACGACGAAAATAGGGGAAAAGAAGGGAAAAACCCCCTCCCTTACTGCTCTAAAAGTCAACTTTATCGAAAGGTGAAAACTCCGAACCACCAACGCTTTGTGAAGGAAAATTATCCCGCTGTTTTGCAGTTTTTATGGTGCTTGCTTGGAAAAGGCAATGCCAATATTACTGCACTGGACACGTCTTGTTTTCCTTTACAGAAAAGAATCTTGTTACTGAAATGACCACAGTTTTGGGTGCTACACAGAACTGTTCTTTTATTAGCTATATTTCGTGGAAATATGCATTTGCCTAAACGGTTTGATTTTATATGATTACATTTGTTACACAATCTTTAGGAAATGAAACGTGAGATTAATATAAAGCTGCTGCTTTCCAGACCAGACTGCAGGACAATCAGGTGTAGTGGACCTCCTGCCAATGACTGTATACCATATAAACTTCCCTTGGCTTGCTGCAACTCTTGGAACTGCAGGTAAGTGAAATGGATATATTTTGTCTGGTCGAACGTGTTGGAATTCTCATCCCCAGGTGTGACTAAGAAGGAACTAATTTTCGTTAATGCCTTCATAATTACCAATGCCTCGTTTCGTTGGACTGGCTTAATTTGATATATCAATCATCTCTAAACTGTGACCAGAAGCTGGAGGAAATGAAAACTTAATACCGACCTAAAAGATACTAGCAAGTTAGTCATACATCAGATGAAAATTGTTTACTGTATGTATGACTAGGCTGTGGTCTTGTCTTCAATACCTCTTGTAAGTATTTTCATACCAGAGTTCGCCCAGGAAGGCTATATCTTGTTCCCCAAAGAAATTTCAGATTCTCTATCGTATCTTAAAACGGACTTAAAATTATAACATAATCCTGAAAAGCAATCTTACTGCAGTCAAAGCTCGTGATGTGAGGAATCTTGGGACTGGTTGGTTATTGAAATGCTTTAAGATTAAAATGTTCAGTTTGACGGTTTAGTTTCGGTGTGTTATTCCCGACAAGCTAACCCACGTAATGCAGGGATGTGTTATGAGTGTACCCTCGCACAGTAGTATGGGATTCGATTCTTTTCTCCTTTTCTACGAAAGGGAAAGGGTTGCTGGTTGTCTCGCCCCTTTCCATACCTTTACTGGGAATGGAGAGACTGATCGATTCCTACATTTACACTTGATTAATAGGCCAAGGGTTCCAGTTCTTGTTTCCACAAACGCCCTCCTATCAAGTATGGGATCTTGACCGTTAAGATTTTCACTGGTGTTAATATTGCAGCCTGTACTCTAAATCTACCAAATCGTTCTAACGCATGGCATTTGTCGAAATATCTAATCCACGAGGTTCTAGTTAACGCTAGGAACCTAAAACAGGAAGCGGTAGTTGAATTTGCTAACAACTGCTTTATATCGTATAATGTACATGAACTGGTCACGAACTAATTCGTTCGGTGGTGATGGTGGTAATAGTCCTGTGGCGAATAGAGCTATAAATCTAAAGCATAATCTGCATTGGTCTGCTATGGTTTAATTAAACCACATGAATGGGAGTCTGCTTCAGGTCCACCATATCTGTAAAACCTCTTTCCCTGATGTGTGAACCTGAGTGCCGTCAACCTCTGAGGATTCAATTAAGCAATCCATAATCCGAAAGTGACATTTCACGCCATGGCTTGCAAAGCCTAATGGATTGATGTAGCTAAGTATTGAGATGGATTATGTAATGGACAGCAAATGAATCCAATATTCCCACAGTACAGTGTATGTTAAGAGGACCAAATATGTCATATATTGACTCTGTTCCTACATGAAGCATTTTGAAACCTTTAAGAAGACTATACTACCCTTGAATGCAAGGTTATGATGTCGCCCTTAACTGACATCAAGGGCTTTATATGCTTAAGGGTCGTACTGTGGTGTTCAAGGGTTGTAACTTGGTGCTCGAGGGACTTAAAGAGAATACGTGTATAGCTAAAAGGCGTCTCATTTGTCACCTGTTTCAAAAACTAATTCGTAAACGAACTTTGTGACCTAGAGTAGTTCCAAAAGTACTCGAAAATGCAAAACCAATTTTCACTGGGGGTTAATTGCTGTTACACTGTTCTCATGTGGGTCAGAGAATTATTGGGGATTTACCAATAAGTTATGGAGTTCCCACAGTAATTTTTGAAAACTGTCATTACTAGAAGTTTTCCGATAGCTTTTGTCTATCTATGACAATTATGGACAAAACTAGTTAAAAAGGTAAAAAGGAAATGACTCCAATTGTGGGAAAAGTGTCTGATAATTAGCAGTTTCCATTTCCAACACAATCTATTAGATCAGCACTTGTGATTCTTTTAAGTGGAGAGGCTCTTCAAGCGGATTTTTAATTATAGATAACTGGTGTAATCCTCGTAAGCGCAATATACTGAAGTCTGAAGAGCAGAGAGAACTGATAGACTATGAATATTGTTACCATTTCATTATTGATCATTAGCTAGAAATACTTTTACTGAAACTTTAATACCTTGCAGTGGGTGTTTCGATGAAGCAGAAAACTACTACCCACTGGGGAAGAAATGGCAGATAGACCCATGCACCACACTGGTGTGCACTGAGGTTGGCATCAATGTGACCCATGAAGTCTGTACGCATTATCAGCCTCCACACCAGAACTGCGTCGAGTATACGCCAGAGGGAGAATGTTGCCCAAGATGGAACTGCAGGTCAGAAGTATTTGTAAATCTTAAATATTATCTTATCACGTGGTGGTTTACCATATAGGTAATAATGCTAGTTTACAGTTTGGTAGTCTACAGGGTTTAGGTATGCCGTATCACAGTGGTAGTCAAGAGGTGTTCAACAGGAATGAAGAACTGTCCACTTCAAAATGCAACAAATTCAATCTACATACGTTTATGTTGCACATGCAGTTATTTGGGGGGTTTTGATTCGTTTGTACAGTCCTGTTTTACCGATAGGAACTGGTTATTGCAAAAGTAAACTAATGCCTTCAAACAACGAGTGTAGCTGTAGATCAGGGCATCGTTGAGACAAATTATTTGAAATCTACGCAGGCATAAGATTAGAGTTAATATCTGCTATACCTGGAACTTGTCAATATTAAAAACTTTCCCACAGTGTCCACGTTGACATTGAGACTCTGTCCTCTGTCGACTTGGGGATGTGTGTGGACAAGGATGGTGGGAAGCACGAGATAGGGAAGAAGTGGCTGGATCCATACGACTCGTGCTTCCAGTACGAGTGCACGAAGCTTGGCAACCTCCAGAGATACAACGTCTGCGACTGATCTGTGGCTTGGTAAGCAATGACTGGTTTATCATCGTATGAACAGAGTCCATTTCTTTATAGACGTAAAATGCTTCTTGAATGGTGTTGTTTTGAACGGTTGCTTATACAAGTTCAGCTTGAGATTAAGAAATCCCAAATATTACTTGTAAACTTTCCTCCAACGTTAATTTCGTTCTAAAGTATTAATTCGTGAAGTATTAGTTCTTCTTTTTTCCAAAATAAACTTTCTTTATTCCAGATGTAAGCAGATATGAACACAGGATGCTGGGTACAAGGTCTCTTCCTTCTCATGTATCATAACTTTTTAAGATGAAAAAAAAGTTTTAGAACTAGACATGTATTATTCATCCCAGAAATCTTCATATTTCGACACGAAATATTATGGAATATTTCAATATATCCATTCGAAATGAGAGGCTTAAATCATGATAGCCTTAACGGAGGCAAGGAGTGGTGTCTGTACAATAAACAAAGAAAAAAAGAACCATGAAATTTCTGCCAAAAGGTCATATAAGATTCGAACCTCGATCCCAACTGATAAATTCTGTGTGGTAACTTTAGTCTGAAAATGAATACATAGAACTAAACAAGAGTAACGAGCCACTTCCAATTCGGAATAGTTGTATGAAAAATGAACATAATTTAGAATGGAGATTTTTTTTCAGGTTTTCTGGCCAAACGAAGTCTAGATAAATTTCTTGTTTGTCGAATTTTTAATTCGGTAATTTTTTTCTTGAGAGACTCTATAGTTCATCTTACGGACAACTAAATGTGCAGTAAATGATGAATGATCAGGAATGATTAGTGGCTTGATTATACACTGAAGGTAACTTGAACCTTTCTAACAACAATAATGTTGACAGTTGTATTTACCCAAACTTGGAAGTGATAATAAACAGAGTTTGTGTCTGGGAGACACCACTTATAAGCGCATTGGTCAAAATATCTATAAAACATAAAAGGGCAGCAAAAGTGATCGCTTTCTCCTTTCTAACTAAACGTCCAGTTGCTGTCGCCTCCTGAGTATCGTTTAGATGCCATTCTCTGCCAATGCATTTCAATCGCCAGCAGTACTTACTTTCCTTATCGGTATAGGTCGGGAAAACCGATGCCAAACGCTCATCACTTTGTCAACCTTGCGTTCTACTCGAGGCAAGCATAGCATCCCATTGACATCGGTTCTATGCACAATCATCTTCATCAGTTGTGTCCAATAGATTCCATCCAGCGCCATCATCCGTTCCAACCAGCACTATTGTCGTCACTTCTTTCCAGCAGCAGCATCGTCTTCTAGACATCTATATCTTTAAGGCAACGCCCTATCCCATCATCATCATCGCACTAGCACCCCGTCTTCCCCCAACCACACTCGCACAAACACGCTATCATATCGATCCAAACGGTTCAGCCGTGCAGGAAATAGAATAATCGCCAAAATGGGACACAGGATAGCTGTTCGTTAATGGAGTGAGTGGGGTTGTGGGGAGAGAGAGAGAAACGCCTGGCGGACCTGCCAGCCATGGGTCGTTGCCAACAGACTTGCTATAAACCCATCATTTTTGCCGACACCGTTTCTTTTCTGATCTCTTTTTTTATTTCTTATTTTCGTGTCATTTTTTTCGAAGCGACGAATTCGAGAATAGATATTTCTTGGAGAGAGAGTGTTGCCTACAAGTACTTTAGACTGATTTTGTCTAAGGGCAGAGGGTGCGCTAGAGCTCATCGCAATAAAAGATTTAGTTGCACGGGGCAAATATAAGTTACGTGCTAAGTGCTGTGTGTGAGACCTGAGTGTTTGTATGGTTGGGAGACTGAAAGCCAGTGTCAGACGCATGGGTTTAGGTAGGTAGAGAAGACTCCCCGGGACAAAGAAATGAAACTTGACAGTCACTGAAGTGCTGGTTCACTAACTTTCCCGATACCCAGGAAACTCCTTTGTCGGTAGCTGTCTACTACCAAGAGAGAGAGAGAGAGAGCTTTCACAATATAATAATTCGAACATCTTTCAAATGAATCGATTAATGCACAAATGCACCATATCTTGCAACTAAGAGCACCCTGAACTTGAACATAAACAGAAATGCTATCCCGTAACATGCAAGCATTTTCTCAGCGCTTGCATCAGGATGGAGAAAACATCGTTACCTCACGACTTTTATCACATCTTACGATGATCACTGGATATTCACAACATGCACATGTAAGTTATCTTGAAGTTGTGGAATGTGTATTCCAAAAAGGAAGTTTGTTTTTCACACTATGGTGAATGTTAGCTACATACATAAAGTGGAGAGGAATGTAGGCAGTACACTGGTCGGTACGCAAGTTGATAGCTGATCATGTAAGTAGGAAAATCGGTTAGTAAGTAGATGGGAAAGACAGGAAAGTTGTTGAAAGGGACTCCTAGACAGACTGTGTTTTGATGAGTAATTACTCGTCAAAACACAGTTTGTCTAGGAGTCC
>JAYMFT010066281.1:0-14734 GCA_038088735.1 Panulirus argus
ATATATATATATATATATATATATATATATATATATATATATATATATATATATATATATATATATATATAACTCAAGAAAAGTAGTATTACTCATGGCTTCCTAATGTATACAACGTGATGAAGAGCTACTTGTGTAGGGGGACGAGTGAACCCCACCCTTGCTGCCATCACATTTGTCCACCCCAACACCCTGAACCCTGCCCCAAGACACACCCAGCAGAGCTGCATCTGAGACACAAGTTCTATTGTCAGGGTGGCAGTCCATGAACCACCGAGTCCCGTGGACCGAACCAATTAAACAACACTACCATGACTAGGAAACAGACCTGGACGAGACTGTGTAAAATATCAACTCTTCTCAGATTTTACGATTCCTTAAACATGACAAGGAAAATAAATTGATATAAGTTCCAGCCAGGGAATGTCCAGACTTCCAGAAGCCAGTCATGATGTGATAAAGTACTCAGAAAGAAAAAGGGTCTCTTGAAATGCTCATTATCTTCCATTGATTTTGCTATCAGGGCAGAGCTGGCTGTCCCATCCACATGAACAAGTCATTAACTAACCAAGAGAACTAAACTGGATCATCCATCAGGAAGGTCACGTGACCATAACAGTCACAGTCATAGTCCGTGCACAGGAGGATACCCAGTGGTGTCGAGCAGTGCAATAACTGCGCAGTCCAACGGATGGAGGACACGAGAGAATCGTCAGAAAATCAAGGAAGATTTCCTGTCGTCTGCAGTAGTTATCTTACCTGGGTGAAAGCTTTGCATTATCTTAACTCTGTGATGAAAGCTTCAGCTTATCTGATATGATAACATCATCGTCATGATAACGTTATCTTACCAAACGTTATCCTTCTGGATGGATGAGAGCAATGCCTCCCAGTGCTTCCCGGGTCAGCGTGGGCAACACTGCAGCAAAACCCATCCCCCCTGGGAGAGTTAGCCAACCAAACAGTAAATGCCTGGTGAGTTTACCTTAACGATAGCATCAGCGTAAACTCTTCAATCCTCAGTTACAAAAACAGTTCACAGTTCGTTCTAGAACACAGAACACTCTATGCTGATCCTCAGTCCAGTCAGTCCAGTTCTTTATAGCAGTGGGATTCAGTTCCAGGCTCACCACATCACCAGAGTCAAGTGTTCTGGAATGACGACACACATCCGAAGCTCATGTCATCAGCAGGGAGGGAGGGAAGGGCTTGGAGTGTTGCAAGGACACAACACGAGAGCAGGTTGATGTACCACAGCACCTCGGGTCAGGGGAGCCCGCTGGAACTAAAGGGTTATGACTGGAACATTGGTCCTGGATCCAGCTGCCTGTCAAAGTAAAATTGGTTTGGAAATCTAAGAAAAAAACTTTGATATGATTAGAATGACATAAATATATAAGGATTTTCTAACAATTTACAGATGTGTGATTCTTAGAATAACAGATTCGTGGCTTCCAGAGTGTGATTCTTAATTGACTCTAAGGAAAATGAAATATTTCTATCAAAAATGTGCTTCTTTAGAGGGAACTTAATCTTCCATTTGGACCATGACGGTACGACCGTCCAACACAACGGTACGACCCTGGAGTACGACGGTACGACTCTTGGGAATGATAGCCTCTACTTTAAGATGAGCCTTAAGGGTCAGGTCGTAGCGTCGTTCTGCAGTGTCGAACTGTCCTGCTCTCACCGAGTTTTGGAATGACGTCGCCGGCGACATCACGGCCCCTGGCGGCGTCCACCTTGCCAGACAACACAGCTAGAAGGACCTGTTCCACAGTACGACACCCATGTTACCTGGAAACAGCATCAACTTAAACTATCAGAGAAAATATCTACAAAAAAAAAAGAAACCTTGGTTATTTTGATGGAAAGTATATGACCCTTGAGAATGTTTTATAAATGTTTTGATAAGTTTAAACCGAGACTTTATGACGATGTATGAGAGAATGTATTATAACTGACCCTTTGGTTGTATGATGTATTAATAGACGCTGCTGTTAGAAACAAATGTATGGGAATTTATTAGTTGTTCATCCCCTGCAATTGTCAAATTACAGTAACCAGTTAGTCAATATTATATGTACATATATTAATGAGACGAATCTTGTATACTTCGTATGTCTTGGAAGTTGTAAGTTAAATTCTTTTTCACTGTTTAATCATAGTTGATACTAACGATTTTTATGTTAACAAGCAGAATTAAAGTCACCGTTGATAAGACTTCCTTTCATCTCCTTCACACATATTCAGTGCAACTGACGCAAATGGTCCAAGCACCCGTGTTCATATCTCGTGACTACAGCCCATAACGACATACCAAGAAGGAAATGGGCCGTCGGTGTGGATCTGAATTCTCCCCAAATCTCATCATAGTGCGAAAAAATGCGCTAACCCCCTCATTGATTCGCAGTAGCAGGGCGGCCAATCGGGAAGCAGATCGATAAGAGTGGCCCCGCCCACTACATTCGAGTGGCCAATGACAGCCTGGATCAGGCCTGGTGGGAACGCCCCCCCTTATCAATCTAGGACACCAGACAAGACAGAGTGCAACCCGCCATGGCGGATCTAATAACCCTGACGAGGCGCCGGGGGAACGCTTAATTACCGACTAAATTGCAACGCATTTTGCCCCGGACGTTCATTGATTAACTTGGTTCATTGGTAGAAAGTTGGAATCTACTTAGAAAGTTGTGGGTGGATGGATGGATCTAGCGAGGGATGGAGGGAAAGGATGGATGGAAGAGGAGTGACCAATGAATGGACGCATAACGTTGCAAGCCGCAGGACTAACTGGGGCCGTCATAGCTGAAGGCAGTGAGAGGCGATTGGAGTGCTGGAGAGGGCCACTCTGGCTGCTGGAGAGTCAGAGTGTTGGTGAGGGAGATTTTTCGAATTTCATGGAGGGAGAGAGCCTGAGTGCTGGTGAGGGAGAGAGTCTGAAAGTTGGAGAGAGGGTCGGAGTGTTGGTGAGAGAATATGGGTGTTGGAGTGGGGTTGAACATGGCAACACTGGAGCGAGAGGCGCCCCACCAAATCTGCCAGAGGTTCATCACCTGCTTGGCAACACTGGTGGTGGCACCAGCAGCCTGGTAACACTGGTGGTGGCACTACTAGCCTGGCAACACTGGTGGTGGCAGGGGGAACCCCACCATAAAGGCAGTAAAGATTTTTATGACTAGCAAGCCGTCAGCTCCGTCTCGAGTTAAAGATATCTCCATTTCGCTATCTGTTACTTGCTATCTTTTTACTGAGCCCCAGCAAGCGATATCATCATTACACAACTTGTTGTTGGCTATCACACACACACACTCTCTCTCTCTCTCTCTCTCGCTCTCTCTCAACTCTCCCCTTACGGACGGTATCTTCTCTCTTACAACCCCCTCCCCCCCTCCCCTCACGCGTTCCTGCCTTACGATATCATATTTCGCTATCTTCTGCACAAAAATTTTTATCTTTTATGCAGAGTGTTTCGGTCTCCTATTTTCACTCTCTCCTTAAAGAAGATATCTTACTTTGCTCACACTTGGGCATTCTGATATCTTCACCCTGCTGTTTCCCGTTCCTCCCACCGATATCATTACCGCTACCTGCAACTCATGCTTGATACGGCTATCGTGTAGCTCAATGCCTATACTCACACTTTGATATCGACCGTCATTTTCTTCTCTGACGGTTAACTGTCTCGCCTCATTAACCCCCTGATATCTTGCCTCGGATATCCCGTCTCTTACTCTCTCTTTTGTAAAGGAACAGTCACGATATCCATTTGCCCAGGTACTGCTATATTGCCCTTAAAACCCTGTTATCGATGTGTTGATATCTTTCCCTTACCCAACCGTGGGGGAGACGCAACTTATCTTACTCGCCTTTAACTCTGTCTCTGTCGTTAACTCTTGTTTATAACGCGTTAATCCCGACTGTTGACTCCAGCACCTGTGATTAACGAGAGCAAGTTCATCGCACCAACTGCTGGAGAAAACAAGAATGCACAGCAGGTAACCTCCCTGCTTCCTTAGTGGTGCATAATGTACTGCTTTCTGAATATAATTCACTGCTTGTTACAATATACATAATTCACTCCCTCGTTACACGACGTATAATTACATCTTGTTGAGGAAGACGTAAATCCCAGCCGGCAACCAACACACTGTTTTCTGTTTGTTTTGTACTTCCTGCCACTCTCCACTGTGTTGACACTGAGACACTTTACCTAAGATCGTCTCAGTGATCTGGGCGTTCGGATGCCTCCCCCTGTCATGCACCAGGCAGCTTAAGTAAAAATTTTGACTCCTTTTTTCTGACAAAACACAAAGTTCTTGCAGTTGTTTAGATGAAACAGTGATTCGTTATAGCTATAATGAACAGAGATAACTTCCTGTTGGACACGAGACGAGAGGAACAAGTTTGAATATACTCACAAAAGGAAGAAATTTAACTAGTTAAGACTTCTCTGTGTCGAAGCCAGTAGTCGGCGCGTTGATGCAAGGAGTGAGACACGCTGTGGCGCCTCCCCTATAGTGGATTGGGTTTCGTGTTCTTGTGTTTGTCTTGGCCACAGATACAACGAATGTAAACATAATGGCTGGTCTTGTTTCACTGTGTTCTGACCCAGCCAGACCCCTGAATGAACGGCTGGGTAGTGCCTGGGCACGGCTCCCGGAAGGCTCTAAAGTATCACACAGAGGGAAAAGATTAATCACAGAAAGACTGGGAGAAAGTAGGAATAACAATTGTAATAATAATAATAATGATGTAGCAGTATCTACAAAGACACCCATGTTTTCCCCGACGGACGTTGACCTCTCCTTCCACACACACCTTAACGCACTCAGGACCCGATCCTACCCTCCTACTTTGACTCATTTCCATCCCCAAGGCTCCCTCCGCTGCTGCTGCTGCGTCTACTCCCCGGTACCCGAAGCACTTCAGTCCCCTTCGCACACACTGCCAGACTTAGATACCAGCCTCTGGGGCTTCTTTCTCGAGTCTGCCACCAAAGCCGTGTCATCTGCAAACAGCAACTGACACCTTCCAAACCCCATTCCCACTCTCACCGAAGTAAATAAAGGATTTGCAACAGTGAATGTATGTAAAAATAAAAGTCCTTGGTGTGTGTGTGTGTGTGTAGGGGGAGGGGTGTCCAATGAGCTCGCAGAAGATCGAGTGAGTGAGTGGAAGGTCCAGTGAGCGAAAACAAATGAACATCTGTGAAAGAGGGTCACAATCACACGTTTACAAGGAATGTTTGTGAGGGTAAATGATCCCAGAAGGAGAAATCAGAAGGTGAGAGTGTGTGTGGGGAGGGAGGAGACCAGCTACGGTGCTGACAGACCAGCAGGGGGAGAGAACTACCGTAATGACAGAAAACAGCCCACACTGACCTGAAGAAAAAGAAAATTCAACAGGTAACTATAATCTTGTGGGATCATTACAGGTACTGAACCTGTCTGACCTTTCTTGTGACGTAGGTATACCAGGAACCTGGCACTCCTGGGTCACTGGCACACCCGAAACCCGGGTTCGAGTCATGCGGTGACTGAGGAATGTTTACAGATGATGTCATTCAATCATCAGTGAAAAGCCGGACAGAGAATTGTGCCCGATGCTGGGCTAAGGAGAGGAAGGAGGGGGGCGGGGAGAATGTGTGGTGACCACCCGTCAGCCACGAAGAAAGGGGTCAAAGGTCACGAGGAAGAATCACTGACAGTAATCAAACACAAAACCCTTTTGTGTGAACACGAGAACAGTTGACAGTCAAGCAGTCTAAGATCCGAGAGCTGCCATAATTGGCCCACTGTACCAGGGTTGTCTTCCGTCCAATGGCGAAACACAAGAAGTTTATGACTTCCTAAATTTTGGGCGAATTTCTAACTCGTGTGTTTTATGAGGGAATATTTTGTGGCTTTATAAGTGTAATATGGCCGGGCCGGGTGTTGTATGCTGGTCCATTTAGACCCTTAGTGGCGCTGTATCTCTCGTTGATCACCAGAGATGACGTTAATCTCGATGAACACCGGAGACGGCGTTAATCCCGGGTCGCAGGGCCTCCCTCGCTGGAGTTATTCCTGCCACCGGAGGCGTGTCCCTGACCACACCCGTGCTGGTAACACTGACAAAACCGCACTGTTGCCACGTCCCTCACGACACTCGTTCTGGTAACACTGACACCAGGCACTGGTGCCATGTCTCCAGTGTCGTTCACGCGTCCCGCTCACCGCTGGAGGAGCGACTGAGAGACGAACGTTTTGTAAAAAGACGCGCGAAATGTCGGTCATCACTGAGCGAGTCGCGTCTGCTATTCCCTGACGTCTCTCCTTATAGATCATTACGTTTCAGGTCAATATTGGTTGGGCAAGACATCTTTTAATCATCTTTTACAGCAGAAGGTGTCAAAGGAAGTCGATGTTTGCGCGTACTGAAGAAAAGGAAAAATATGTTTCTGCTTAGATATCATTCTCACCGGCAGAGTCGGGGTATAGCACCTTATTGTCCCGCAGCCAGACTGCCGATGGCGGGGGTGTGGTGGTGGGGGTGTGGTGGGGGTGGTGGAGTGGTGGGGGTAGTGGTGTTGATGAGTGGTGGCGACAGTGATGGTCCAGGTGTGTCTGGGATGAGGGGTCATTACCATCAATTAGCGAGTATTTCTGCCGCAGTGTCGCCAGAGCCCCGCAGGCTGAACCTGCAGTGTTAACCCGCGCGTTGCAAAAGAGCAGAAGCAAAACGCCGCCTGGCACACACGCAGGAGAAACAGATCAATTGATCAACCTCAACAGCTCCGGTCAGCGACTGTGTACTGTGAATATAAGGTACTAAGCGTTACCAAACTGGGGTTCGGGCAGCTCACACTGCGTTGGCACCACTGCAACCCCGTCAGCATTTACTGGCCACCCCGGACCGCACGTGGCCAGCCGGCCGGCCCTCACTGCGGCAGGAGGGAGAGGGGAGAGTGGCCAGGCGGAGAGGTAAGTGAGGGAGGGAGTGTCAGGGGAGAGAGGAGGAGAGCGAGGAAGAGACGAGTTAGTAAGGCGGGGTTTTGGCCCACGAGCGATATTCAGAGAAACACCTCTATGGCCTCTTTAGGCGTGACCTTCACTTAAGTGTGACCCCGCACAGGTGTGACCCTACCTTGAGCCACACAACGCTGCCGGGACTGCAATGTCTTCAAACATACCCATCTTTCACCCGACGGACAGGATGTTGTGGTGGCAGAATGGTTTGGTGGAAAGTTGGAAGTGTCGTCCCAGCTACTGTTGGCAGTGTGATGATGACCGACAACATCATCGGTGTTTCTCAACTTGGGTCTGCACGAATACAATACAGGATCAATCTTATCTACGTAGTTTCTCTCATATTTCTACAGCCTAAGAATTTCTCTTCAAGTCTCACCTGGCGGGAGGACTAAGAGGTCAAGGAGGGACCGCGACACAGACCAGTACAGACAGAGGCTCTCTCATCTCACAGAACACAGACCTCTCACACCACAAAACATAGATATTCCATACCTCAAAAAAAAAAAAAAGAATAAATATCTTATAACGTAGGTGTTTACAATACTATGTTTATTTCCATTTTGTTCATTACTACATCTACCAGTCTAAAAACAAGCAATATGATGATAATTGGAGATGAAAAGATGAAACGTGTTTCAATGTTAAACTTTCGTTAGGTGGTCTCCAGTTGGAGAATGAGAGAGAGAGAAATAAAATCACGCTATTGGATACAACTTTAGATGAGACGGCGCGAGGAGCGGCATAGCGTGAGGCATTACCGCTGAGATACGAAGACTTACGAGTATGCCCCGAGCTGCTTGGCGGAAGGCATCGTTAGCATGATGGAGCGGACGGTCGACGTGGACCACAGAGGAACGTTGACCCGTCCACGGTATCTGTCAACAGTGACAGGTCTTACTGAGGCATCTGTACCCGGACAGTGAGGAGGTGTCCTCAGGCGTCGGTGATGGCTACATCCCTCACAGGTCTGGCTGCTGTCAGACTCCGTCTCGACCGGTGTATATACAGCCAGTCATACCACGTGCATACATATACGACACAACCTTACGGACATACACCTTCAGTCCCTGCCTTGTGATGTCCATCAGACAACACGCTCGGGACGTCTATGCTTCTTAGTTCGTGTATGCGATGCCCTGATTGGCCAACCTGCTTGTTGGAAGCAAATCGACGATCCTCCCACTGTCATTAACGTTCGTAACAGCTCCCGACTATATACTCTTAACCACAAGAACTAGACTACTGCCATCCATATCACCCACCATCAACCAAACCAAGACGGTAGTCATGCACATCACACTCGCCCTCATCCCTGTCCCACCTCGTACTGTCTCTCTCTGGGCCCCAGTGACCCTCTTCCCCGTTGTCGTTCAGTCTGCTATGCCGGCAGGAACACCTCAACGCCATCACCAAATCCTCCAGCCAGCTATCTATCGTCTCTATATGTTCCCCGTCGACACGACATTTGGATCCTTTCCACCTGAACTCAAGAACGTCCACACAACTTTCATTCCTCCCAGATTCACCTCTGCTTCACCCGCCTGGTCTTCCTCCTCTCCCACTACACTACAGACGCAGAGAAGCTCACGCGAGAATACCCACTGTCCCTCTTACACCACCTGTCGGGAGGTGCTCAACACACTGCTCCTCCTGCAGACTCTCTCCAACCATCACTCGCACCTTATCCCACAGACCCGACACAGTTCAGCAAGACGTTTCTGCATTTTTCACCACAGTTACTACCTGCCACCAGAGATCCCTCTTCCTCTGGGTTTGCAGACCGCTACAGCCGTCCCAACCATTGTTAACACCATTAGTGACCAGTCCACTACCGCCTCATTCTCAAAATGTGTTTAGTTCTTGGCAGCAGTCACTGCAACTGGTCGTTGATTACCGCAATCATTTCACAAACACCCACAACAGTTGTGGCTACACCTAGGTCTACACACACCCCGGTACGAGGGTGTGGTTCCACCAGCGTGTTTCTCCCTGATTCCACACTTCTCCCTTCTCTCCAGACTCATCTTTATTCATTATACATTCTTCATTTACCTTTCTTTCTCTTATCATCTCAAGCATCTTACTCTCTCTCCCTCTTCCCCTTACTCTCTCTCTCTGTCACCCACCCCTAGTTCTTCCTCTCCCCGCCTCTCACATGCTCTCACACATATGCTGACATTAATCAGTCGCGAGAATAACGGAGCGAGCCGGGAGGGTAGTTAGTGCCAACCCCCAGCCAAGATGACAGTGCAACACCCGTCCATAAGGCTCAGTATGGCTCACCACAGACACACAGACACACACGCACACACACACCAGGTTACATCAGCTGACAAATAAATCAAACACTGGCAAATACTAATGCCTTAAAGCGGACGCTTTCTGAACACACACCTTGACATATT
The DNA here is from genome assembly GCA_038088735.1 of Panulirus argus. Classification (NCBI taxonomy): domain Eukaryota; kingdom Metazoa; phylum Arthropoda; class Malacostraca; order Decapoda; family Palinuridae; genus Panulirus; species Panulirus argus. The sequence continues at coordinate 9,419 of JAYMFT010066281.1, forward strand.
GAGAGAGACAAGCCTTCAGTGTCGAGTGTGACACATACTAAAGGTACACACAAGAGCTGAAATGAGACACATCCTCCAGTGCTGAATGAGAAAGAAAATGAAAACATAACCAACGATTCCGTAGATTTTCGAGCATAAGTGAAGTAATATGAGAAACATTAATAAGAAATATGAGAAACAATTGAAAATATGAGAACCAGTAGAAGAATGTGAGAAACTCCAATAATGAGTATGAGAAGCATAAATGATAAATACGAAGAAAATAATACATAAGAAAATAAGAAAATGAGAAACATTAGTAATAAACAGAAAAAGCAAAATTTTTCTAAATTAATACGAAGTTTAAAAGTAATATTTCACAGCGTATCCTTTCTGTCACTTCTCTCGTGAGCTGTCCGAGAGAATAATCCACTTTCCTGTTATCAACCGGTCATCCGTTAAGTCTCATCCATCCAGTCCTGGATCCTCCCTACTCTCTATTCGTATACCCAACATCTTACTCACACCAGCTCTCCCAGACTCCAGTTCATTTTCCTCTCACTCGAGACTCCCTCACTACCGCCTCTCTCACTCTCTTTCCCTCTCACAAGCACTCACACTTCCGTCTCTCGCCCTGTCCTCACTGTCGGATGTCCTGCCTCATATTTCACACCGTACTCTCCCTGGCTTCACTCACTCACTGCCCGTCTCACGTCATACTTCCCCCTTTACTGTCTCTCTCCCTCGCCCTCACCGGCGCCTGAGCGGCCTGGTGCCTATAATAAGAAAGTGCCAATATCTGGCTCATTGGTCTATGGCAGAGCCCAGGGAGGGAAGCAGGGTCGGGCCGGGGAAGGGAATGTGTGGCATCCGCCCTTTGAGCACGACTCTGTAAACCCGCCACTGGGACAAAATACATTCTCACCTCTATCACACAAGAGCCGAAGGGTTACCAAAGGCACTTCCACCCCAAGTCTATAAGGATCTATGACTCCTAGATAGACTTCCGCCTGTATTACACAAGGACATAAGTCTGTCACCAGGACTTTCGCCTCTATTACACGTGGACAAAAGAACTTTAACGAAGTCTTTAACCTCAGCTTCAGAAAAGACCTAAAGATCGCTGCAGATATTTTCACCTTTCCCACACAAGGACATAAGAACTGTTCAAATTAGTTTCATCTCTATCACTAAAGAGATTAAGAGATATTTTGTAGGCCAAGACCTTCATCAGAGAGATCTTTACGTATTGCTAAAACACCGATTCTTCAATAGATAATCTAAAGATAGATTTTTTAATATAACAGATCATAGAACCAACACATTCCTCCTTTTCCGGACTCTTTGGTCTATGACCATGGCCTCGCTTCCGAACAGCACCGTCGGGTCTACTGTACCGTCAAACATACCCCATCTCTGCCCTCACAAACAGTGACTTTTCTCCCCATAACCCCCTCAGTGTGCCCAGGACCTTTGCCTACTCCAGGTATCATGTCTCCATCTGCTGGCATGTCCACTTCCAGGTATAGAAAACACTCCACTTCCACCAGGCTCTCTCCATCCCACCTCACGTTCATTCTAACCACTTTCTCTCTCTCTCTCTACTCTGCTAAACCTCATAACGTTATTTTCTTTCTCACAGACTCGCAACTTTCTCCTTTCACACACTTTTCCATACTCAGACACCAGCTTCTACAGTTTCTCACTTGAATGTGCCAACAGAACCAGGTTATCAGCAAACAGCAACTGATCTACTTCTCGTCACTCCACCATCAACACTCCCAAAACCAACAACAGACCAGAGGTTTGCCCCTCTTTCCAAAACCCTCACATTTATCTCCCTCACCACCCCATCCATATACATACTAGACAGCCATGGTGACATCACCTGCTTTAGATCAAACCCACCTACACTCGGAACCACCCACCCTCCTCTCTTCCTACTTCCACACACGCCTTGCTCCCTAGATAAAGACCCCACGCCGCTTCTGGCGGCTTTCCTCCCACACCCGAGGGCCTCCTCCCACGCCTGGCTGCTCTGTGGGCACCTTCCTGGTCCACCAGGAGAGGCGTGGCCGGGCGCCGATCACCGCCACTAGTGGGGGACGCTAGGTACCTGGGGTAGGCGCTAAAAGGAATTTATGTTGATGCGTTAAGGCGTGGGCTTGTGGTGGAACCGTAAAGTGTTGTGGCGGGAGAGAGGCCCCGTCCGTGCGCCTTAGCTGCGCCGCCACAGATCAAGGAAGAATGGGATCCATCGTCGGAAGATAACATCCCTGATGGTCAGTAAGAGCCTCGGCCGCGACGAGAGACGTGCGCAAGTGCGCGGGTGTGAGGTTTGCCATAAACTGGGAGATAACATGCCCAGCATACCCGGCAATAAGGCTCACACTCCCCACCTAACCAACGGAAATTTGTTTCTCCCCGAAGGTGAAATATGACGATTTAGGAATTTGACGATTCAGGGTATTTCAGCACCCATGAATTCTTGTTATTCCGTAATATTCGCGGAACATTTATAAGAAGGATTTGTTGCTTGTCTTCTCTGTTCTAAGTGCAGTTTGTGAGCCGACCCGAAGACCTCACTCAAAATATGAATCGGTATAATCAGTACCTCATTGTTTACGACTCGCGCACATGTTTGGGAATTCTGAGGAATTCCTGGGCCAAGATTACTTTGAGCCACACTCTGAGGCTGAAGATGGTCTTGAGCAACTTTTAAACTCGTTTCAGGCATAAAATTAACATACACACATTACTAAAACATGCTGTTACCACCATCTGAGAATGTTAAGCTTTCCTAAATAATGTCGAGGAAATACGGGACGTTCACAACCTTGTGTTGTCACTGCATCAAGTGAAGGAAGAAGGCTGGGTCAGCGTTTCTAGCTATGATTACCCGTGATTCATGATCATTTGATCCATCGATTCGATCTATGATTACCTAGATCCATTAGCGACCGAGTTGCAAGATCAAAGAGACAATACTTGGCCCTCTGGTCAGGTTGCAAGATCAGGCGAGCCGCCGGCGTTTGGCTCCCTCATGCAGATGGAAGGAGAAAGGCCAGTGACCAAGCAACCCTCCTGGACAGGTTTAGGACTACAGTGACACTGACCAGCCTTTCTGCCCGGCTCCAGGAGCAAGTTACAAGATCAGAGTGTCAGTATTTGAGTGCTCGTCGTTCCAAGAGAAGGACTGTGATTAACTTCCTCAACCAAGTGCAAGGCTACAGAGGCGGTGGTTTCTCTCGTTTATAAGAAGTGTACGAGGCTTCCTGTGTGACTCCAGGGCTTCTTGAGGGTTCGAAGAGGCACGTCAAAGATCTACCCCTCAACCTTGACGCCAGATTCACTGAATTGTTGGTAAAAGGGAATTTCTGGTCTTCCTCGTCCAGAATTGGGACATAGGAACAGCGTTTGCTTTCATTGCCTAAAGCAAAGAAACAGAGGAGGCGTCGCTTGGTTACCTTCTCGTAAAAACGAGTAAGAATTTATGGCGACTTATCCAGCGTATGACATGAGTTTGTACGTCGAGTATTGTCAAATGTTCAGACAGGAAGACTCCTGTCTCATTGTCATGACTGACGAGGGACGACCTCTATTCTCCCAGCAGGAGCGCCGTCTGCCTAACGTCCTCATGACTGTCTGATGTTGGTTAATGTTAGCGGGCGTCAGGAGGCTCCCGGTGGACACTGGTATGTTCTTACACACACACAGACACACACACACACACACAGGAGGCCGGGCTAGGCAAGGCAGGGCAGGCGTCGTGAACACCGTAATGAGAGACATAAATTTGTCAGAGATAATGGCTTGGCGGCTCCTGAGGGTACAACACACAACACTAAAAGCTGAAGGTGGAGGAAGGACCTGGGGGGGACCTGGGAGGCGTGTGTCATGGGAGGTCTGGTGGCACTGGGGGAGACTGGTGGGTCGTGTGGCACTGGGGGAACTGGGGGATGGGGGTCGGGCTGCAGTTCACCCAGCAGTTCAGCTGTTTATCTTCCCTACCTGGCTTAGGCCAAGGTGCGCACGTCTTCGCACTTCACGTAACAGTCAAGTAACACAAAATCGCGTGCGTCATTCTCTAGAGTCTCAAGCAGCGAGCAAGTGACACCAGAGCAACAGGTGAGCAAGGTGGAAGTGGCAGTATTGGCGTCCTCCTGAACCAGCTATAAACACCGATAATTCTCTTTAATTATCTGATAAATTAAGATTCGTCCAACGCAAGAACAACAACAACGAAATGAGAATCAAATGTTTAAAGGAGAACTTTTAATCCAGACCCCGGAAGTTGATGTTATGTGGTTGGTTGCAATGTGTTTGCAACTGTTTTCCGAATACTTTGAACTTCCATCTTTCTGACCACCTTTCACTGCTCTTTCCGTTTGGTAACATGCGAGAAATGAATCATTATCACCAAATGCGACAATACAAGATGGCACGATGACCCGAGTCACGGCGCTGGACGGAATTCAGAGGCATTGTAGCCCATCCTGGGTTCCGTATGAGGTTCTCAGCCGTCCACTGGACAGTAGATAGTTTCCCCACGATCCTCGTTTGTCCTCGGGAGACCACAACGTCTGGGAGGAGGACCCCATACGCCCACCCGACCCAGTACGACAATATCATCCCCCTCCCTCCCCCCAGCGTCTGCGGATGTTATCCTCGTCATATCCACACCCACGTGTGTCCCCGGGAACCACGTCACGTTCCTGCCTGTCATATGACCCGACCTCTCACTACCAACCTGCAGGACTTTTTACTTCATATACACAGAGGCAGACTTGGCTTCCAGCAGCCCCCAAGTACCCTTCGCTCAGCGCCTCGCCAAACATGCAATCATCTCAACGCCAACTACAAGTCTTTATCTATATCAACAAACTTAATCCTCTTATATCAAGAAGGAATCAAGAAACAAAGGAAAGAATCTATATCAAACATTATCATCGAGTTATCGTTATCACTTACGTCTGTTATCTTTACATTTACTGTCGTTAGTTGCACGAGAAGGGGACGAGGACCACAAGGGAGGAGTGGGGGGAGGGGGGGGGGGTGTCAGCGTCCCCCCACACGGGAATGGAGGGGGATCTGTTGCTCCCTCCTCCCAAACACACAACAAATGGTGGGACAGGTGTGGGCGGTGGATGGGGAGGGAGAGGGGGAGGGCAACCCCACCACACCTATTGTTGTTCCTCCAGGAATGTGTACACCAACGCCACGGAAATACTCAGAAAAATAACAACATTACCTCCCAACCTATATATATATATATATATATATGTAGAGATGAAAATCACACTAGTTCGTGATGGCAGTAATAAAGGTTAAATCGCA